>JAQGAD010000488.1:0-37233 GCA_034696625.1 Isotomurus palustris | reverse complement strand
AAAGTGTGTCAATCAGTATTTGTAAACTGAAGAATAAACACAAACAATAATTGTCCCTTTCAACAGCCCATTGCTAAACTGAATTATTTTTGAAGGACAGTTTACAAGATCGTGAGTGTGATGTAATATTCAATGAAGAACTGATACCAACTAGCTAAAGAAGCCCGTCCATGACGGGTACGAGACCTACAACAGTAATTCGCCTGAAACTCTAGAATTCGCAAGGCCTCATTAACACCAACATTTGCGAATTCTAGAGTTTCAGGCGAATTACTGTTGTAGGTCTCGTACCCGTCATGGACGGGCTTCTTTAGCTAGTGATTATAATAAAACAGGAGAAACAAAACATAATCAACATACCCACAAGGTGTTGATCTTGTGAAGCTAAGGTGTTCGCATCTTGTGGGAAATGCGCCCAAAGTGGTCTCATAGGGGGATTTCCAGTTTTCTCGTTTTCGTAAAACAAGGTGTACCTAAGAAAATACAAGTACTCTATTGTAGAAGATTCATAAAACATACTATCAGGACAATTAATAATCTGGTCGTTTTACCAATATGGTAAAAGAGCATAACGCCGTCGTACAGCCGATCGTATAAGTGCTGTGATTTTATCTCCAAAAAGCCAAGGTTCTCGTCGTTTGGTTTCAATATGAGCATGATTTCTCATAAAAGGTTGAAAAGCAGCAGCCTGTCAGGAAACAAAAATGCGATGTTTCAATACGCAAAAAAACTATTAAGAAGCAAAAGCATACCTGGTACCAACGAAGCATCAGCTCGGCATCAGGGTTGTGGAAAAAACCTCCAATATCAGCTCCACAGTGACTGATCCCAGAAATACTTAGGCTAAGGCACATAGGAATTGACGCTTTAAGGTGATCCCAATTGGCCATGTTATCACCGGTCCATACTGCAGCATATCTAGAATTAAAGAAAATAAGTCGTATCGATGTCATTGTAAGGTGTGAACTAGCGAACTTACCTCTGAGTTCCAATAAAGTGAGCTCGAGTCAAGATGAATGGACGCAGCGAATTTTCTGATCGCTGCAGCTGGCCCTCGAACGTAGCAATCACCTGTTAAAAACCAATAAAATAATGTAATACTACGTATTTACTATGTAAAATAATGAAATGCTATAATATGAAAACTTACTTGTAATAACCCGTACATATTATGAACATGACGGTGTTCCCAATTACCGTAATGCACCATATCCTTCGGCATCGTAACTTCTGGTCCGTTGAAAACTGATGGTTCGTTCATGTCGTTCCATGTGTACAAGTCCAGTGTTGAAGGGTATTTGTCCAATGCGAAGCGTGATGCCCAGTATTCCCGAACCTTCGGATTAAAGAAGTCCAAATAGGATGACGAACCTGGCCAACACCAACCTGCAAAATCATTTTGATTGAATTTATCATTAAGTCATGAATTCAAGTTACACAGAAAAAATTCCTATTTCTTGTTTCCCCACTCAATGCTTACCCTCGTAAACTTTTCCATGTTGATCTTTTACATACAGGTCGTTAGCAAGAGCATCTTCATGTACAAAATAACCGGATTCTCTTTTGATGTGCGGGTCAATGATTGTAATCATTTTTCTGCCTTTGGTGCTAATATTTTGAATCATTTCTACAGGATTTGGGAATTTGTGTGAGTCCCATGTGAAATATCTAAATGTAAAGAATTAATGTAACACCTGATATTTCTTGCAACCCTACACTGCTATTGTACTATATACTAATACAAACTACAGGCTTACTTCTTGCCATCTGTATGCTCGATGTCCAGCCAAATAGTGTCATAGGGAATATCATGAATGTCGAAATTTTCATCTACTGAGCGAACATCTTCCTGGTCATTGTAATTCCATCTGCACTGATGGCTTCCGATCGCCCAAATCTATGAAGTCATTAGTCATTCATAAGAACGTAAGCCCCGTTGAAAAATTAAATTAAGACTACGGTCATCATACTTGTGGCAACGGTGTGACCCCAGTAATCTTTCCATTTTGGCGGAATACATCAAGAGGTGAAGGTCCCAAAAAGAAAAACGTATCGATTACTCCGGATTCACTCATCCACCTTGTTTTTCCAGCCTTTTCATCTGATGAACCTTCGAATCAATTAGAAACTATGTTCAAGTGTGTATAAATTAAATAGGGCCAATACTGACAATCATTCCAACTTATCCAACCTCCAACAATCTTAACGATTGAATCCACAATCCCGCTGGCTCCTGTTCTTACATCTACCCATGTTTCTGCAGCATTGACCCATAGTACTCCGACAGTTCTTTCCGCACTAATAACGATAGTTTACGGTATTAATTGCATGTTAGATATCACAAAAAATAACTTACTTCGTGAGATTCATACCTGTGAGCAATCACATATGGGACAGACCCATACAGAGTCATGGGGCTGTTCACTTCATATTCAAAAACATCCAAATTATACAGTCGAAATGGATCCGTGTCCCTACAAACAAAGATTAACAATGAGCTTGAGCAATTCCATTCGGCAACAGTTCACTTTGTAACGTTCTTAGTTTCTTCTTATTACTTGGTATCCTTGAGCATGAAGTCATCTGCGTGTTCAGGGATTCCATACAAGCTTTGCGTCAGAGGAAAATCGATGTCAACTCCAATGGATTCTGGGCCCCTGGGTTTAGTGTCAGTGTTACCCCCAAAGCTCTCCTCCCACATGGAAGGTTCTTGAGGTTCAATTTCAGTTGCTTCGTCTCCCTCTTTCTGCTCTTCACTTCTGAACCAAATCGTTTATTAATATATTTATCCACGAGGAGTAAATGGAATGTTTCTTCCACCTTTTCATATTTCTTGATTTGTTCTTACATTTCAGGCTTCTTCCTCAAATGCTCGAACTTCAGCGTACTCCTACCATTAAACACAGCCACCCGCAAGCCATCGGAGTACAACTCCACCTTCAACGGTTCTCCATAAACCCTCACGTTATACTTCTTGGAGGCGTTGGAGGATCCTGAGAGTCCCAGAGTCCAGAACTCACCCCCCTGCTCAACTTCAACTCTATCAAAAGCACAGGCACGTCAAAATAAACAAACTATTGAACTGATAGACACTAAATATTGAAAAGTAGGTACTCACGGTGCAGTTTTCAGTTCCGGCAGCAACGCGTGCTCCACTTGATACCTCGGATGGATCGGATTTTTCTCATTCATGACTAATCTGAAAGTTCCATCTTCATAGCCCGTCACTTCCATCACGAAAGGGTGTCCATTATCTTTATTAGTAACGTCAAACGTGACGCCATTCGTCCCCGTCTTTCCTGATTTCAAATCCACCACATAATGTGACGAGCCATCAGTCACTCCCCTTTGCCTCCTGCAAATACCATCATACTCATTATAATAACAGTACTCGATTTCAATTGGCAAAAATCAATAATGATAGTGGCATCATCCACTTGACTAACTTGCAAAACCCCGACTGCTCACAAGTCTTGAACTTATTCTTGTCGACAGTGTCAACAGTGGTGAGCATGAGGACGAGTGCAACCGCACCCACCACCCCCCAACTGCCTCCTCCCATCTTGACGTTGTAGAGAAAATCCGAAAAAGTCCCGTCTCCTGTTGACCTTGGGTGGCAGGATGGAGAGTTTGTTGTTCGCGAAGCGAGTGTCACTCGTCGAAGTGGGAATGTTGTGCCGGATGATTTGCACACGTCGGCTCCTCAACTCATCGTGGGAAACTCAAAGCCGCTTTTCTCCATCCACTAAACAAAAATAACTCGCACGCTCAAAACGCAGTCTGCAAATCTGCAATTAACTTTAAATAACTGCGGAGGAGAATATTTGGTGGACTGAAGATGAGTGGGGCGCTTCCTGTGCAGACTGTCACACCCCCGCTTGAGGAGAAGATGGACAAGTCTCTCCAAAAAGAAAACAAAAAGCTACGGGTAAATTGCTGGCTGCAGGGCTTTAAGAAAGGTGCCTTTGTTGATGGGTAAACTCCATCTCACTACACACACCGGTGTGTAGGTTGGATTTGTCCATCAAGTGCCTTTGGGGACTTAGATTTTTATGGGACATTATTTTTATGTTATTAGGGAGAAATTAAGCAGATGGAGATGAAGACAAAAACGATGCAAGTGGAGCTGAATAAGTCTTACCAGATGAAGGACAAATTAGAGGCCTTATGTAGGGAGCTGCAGAAGCAGAATAAGTTTATTAAGGTGAGCAGGCTGAGTTGATTGAAGTTTGAGTTGCATAAAAGTTATGGAGAGTTTGATAATTAAATGGCATTTATTTGAAACGTGGCTTGTGGTTTAGGCTGAAAGCTCAGCGAAAATTCAAGAAGCGAATGCTCGAGGGAAGGAGTTGGCCGCTGAGGTCCAGAATAACATGGGATTCATGAAAAGTATCAACGAGAACTTGGCTGCTATCAGCTCAGAGAGTCTTACTGTAGGTTGACTGGTTACGTAGTTTTGGAAGGTCTACATATATAAGTGCACTTTGCTAAATTAATTCTTGTAATTCGACAGGTGAAAAAAGAAAATGAAGAGTTAGCAAAGAAAATCGCGATTTTAAAGGGGCATTATGAGGAAAGGGAGCAGGTAAAAATGGCTTATTATTTGGTCTGCCAATCATTCGTAGAGATGCGTTTACGGTAGAAAAGAACTGGAGTAATAGTTTAGCCTTATTAATCAGGAATGGGTGGCTTGTTATTGTAGATTTTACAGTCAGCTCTGAAAGAAACACACGAGTCATTGCAAAAGGCAAAGCTTGAACTTGGAGAGACTAAACTGAAGAATGCAGAAGAGAAGGAAAAGCTGTTCAGTGAAATGCAGAAATTAGCTGATGCTCTTCTCCAAAGTCGGGAGCAGATCAAAGATGCGAAAGAAACTGAATTGAGTCTTCAGAAAATGGTTCAAGGTTACGAGGAGAAGTTTAATGGACTTCAAAAGGCCCTTAAAGATACAAACGGATCATATGAAGACTTTAAAAGCGAAATGAATAAGGTGAGAAACTGGATAAAGTGAGGAGTTGGAACTTTGGGACACGGGCAATTCGTATGTGCATAAAATTCGCACGATTTAATAATTAATGGTTTATAGGTGTCCGGACGAACGAAGGACCTGGAGAAAGAGACAGTGAAATGGCAACAAAGGTGGGAAGATAGTAACGCTGCTTTGCATAGGATGCTTCAAAATTATCAAAAGGTTCAAGAAGAGTTGCTGAAGTCGCAAGATAGTTTGGAAAAGATGAAAAGCCTTTGTCGCACGCTTCACTCTGACAATCGGAATTTGTTGACTGAATTGAGAAGTCACAAGGGCCAGTCGGAAAGTCAAATGGCACCACTTTCTGATGCTGTGGCAGAAACCCTGGCATCTATTACGTGTAACATAGACAATAAATGTCAATCATCCGAAGCAGGATCTACAAAAGCTGATGATCAAGTAACTTCTGCGCCAACTGCAGTTGAAGAAGACGTGGAAATCTCAGACGTAAAGCAGCAGTTGCCTATAAGTGAAAACAAGAAGGAGGAGGAAGCAGTGGAAGAAACAAAGCTTTCGAATCCCCCTTCAAATCCTCCGGAATCATCTGCTGCCTCCAACTCTTCACCAGAGGTTGAGAAGAAACCTGGTGGGACAGATATCGGGAGTCCATCCTCTGCCTCCAATGTGGATGTTGCTGAGAACGCAAAACAAGAAGAAGGAGGAAACTCCAAGAACAAAAAGAACAAAAAGAAAAACAAAAAGAAGTAAACCCATTGCAGAAAGGAATCGCGTCTAATCTGCAGCGCTCTTCTTCGTCTTGTTGCATCGCTCACTTTGTGTCACAAACGAAGCACCAGAATTCATCATCTGTCTTTTGGTTTACACTATTTATGCATTTTTGATTCTAGTCCGATACTGTAAGACTGGTGCCTTTGTTACTATAGGTAGTCTTACTCGTCTCATCTTATTGCACTAACCGTTTTACACTTGTTGACTGTTTTGAAGCTAATAATATTTGTTTGATCTTTTACTTGACTAATACTAATTCTTAAACCCTTAGTTATCATGCTGGTTACTCGTACTCCCTCAACTAGCCAGCTACAATGCGATGGAAATTGTCTACCTCTTACTGTAATTTAAAAAAACCCACTGTACCAAGTATTATCTAACGTGTGATTCATTAAAAGTAATGAGATTTCATCGGTCATTGTTTCATTTCAATATTGGCTTATTTCGGCCAAACAATCTGAGTTACTGACACATTTCTGATGATATTGCATCACACGTTTTGTAACGTGGACTGAACGAACCTTTCCATATGACTTCACTGAATCTGCCGAATGTACTCAACCTGGCAACTCGACTCATAACCTACTTTCTCTCTCACAATATTCAAGAAATACCCGGACTCGGAGATTCTTTTATTTCCGTGGTCGTCTGCCTTCACTTCACATTCTTCTCTACTGCCTTCTTCATCTATACCCCGTGTCTGCAATTCTGCATCAAAGGTTTGAATTTCGAGGATACGCCTTCCTTCAAGATAACATTTAGGATGACATTATAGACGCTAATCTACACGTAATCCTTTTCGTAAAGATCATCCCTAATACTTATTATAATCTAGATAGATTTACAAAACCAAGCTATCGACAAAAAATGTGTGCGAACACAATTCTGCTGGATTTCTCAGTAGAACCGTCTCAACTAGCTGGCGATGGTAAGCAATGAATTCATTAACTTAACTGACAACTGACGATGAGCCGTACACAAGGATTTTATTTAATATACAGGTTTCTCCAAGATTGAAAAGGAAGTCACAGCGGTTTTGGACTCGCACTTCGGCAGTGGATCAATTGAATTGATAGCGACGAAGGAACTTTCACCCATCGGAGATAACCTTGCCATCTACAGCGGCCCACGTGCCAGCATAATTAACATCCGTGCTTACCCAAACGGTCTGATTACTGTGAATGTAGACTACTTTCTGGGAGAAGGAGAGCAGCCTCTTCTTACACTTGAGGTAATTTTGCACTTACTAACATTCCTTCGCTTTCTCTCTCAAGTCTCAACCCTAAACTGATCCATCAGGATTCATGATGAAAGATCCACATTGTAAACTAGGCATATTACATAGTTCAAATTAAAAATCGTTCATTATAGCTCATGAATCTATTCCGCTCATAAAACTAAACAGTTGCAGATTCATGTACAAAAATGCTCTTTTTGCTGTATTTGTGCTTGTACCAACTTTTGTGTCGTGTGTTTTGCGTCAATCATGCAGAGCATTAAGGACTTGGAAATGTATTTCGGAGGACGGTCGGAAGTGGGAAAGGTGAAAACGACGAGGGTTAAAATATTTCCACCCTTAAAACGAGGGGGCCTAATTGATCCTTACAAAACGACAACAGGTATGTCCACAGGACACTCAAAAACCAGTTAGCCAGGCTATCATTAATAATCATTTATTACAAAAATAGTTTATTATTAATTTTCAATCAATTTTTTATATTTCTGTCTATAAAATTATTTTATGCACTGATATTTTCTTTACTGATTATGCCTTGTTTGCAACTTTCATGATATTTCCTTACATACTTATTAATATGATCATATTATTGTTATATGTATATTATATCGTTATTAGTCAAGACCTCAAGACAGAACCAAATTATAAATGCAAACAAAGGTTAAAAAAATAGCAAAATGCATGTTCCTTAAATGGCCAAATTTGTTCACTCTTTCTAGTTATTATAGGTATATATGTAAAAGTTCCCTTCTATATAGCTTTCATTTGGCTTAATACATTATTTTCTGGAGCAAAGTACCTTTACAACTTATTTCACTAGATTACCCAAACTAGACTTTCATATTAGAATTTGACACCCAACCTGAATGCGCTTTCACCTGATTTCCACTTCCAGAATAGTTTACACACTTAAAGCTATTCAAATTTCTAAAATAATTTGCATATAAAGACAATTATAGAAATAACTCGCAAATAATACTAACACATCATGTGGGGAGACTGTTTAACCTATCTGTGAATTTAAATGTGGAACAATGAAGTTATTGTAAATAGCTTTTGTGTGAACAACAAGCAACTGAAAAATACTTCTTGTGTAATGGCTCTCGTAATAACTGTTAATAATACAAGGTTTTGAAAAAATCTTGTTTCTGTTTCTCTTTGACTTTTCGAAATTTTAGGAATGTAGAAACCTAGAGTTGGCATGGGGGAAAGTCTGGAACAAAGTGAAAGCTGTCAAAACTCTCCCTCCTATTCGACGAGGACTCCCCTTTGATATTTACTTCCTATCCTCAGGTTGCATGCTCATCATTTCATATCAATCTCTTCATTTTATGTGTCTCTCTATTACATGTGTATGGATCTTGTAGCTGCTATTATACCACTATACACTGTGTCTCCAATGTTTTCATGAATTTTCGTTATTCTCCGTTGCTTTTTTCACATGTATTACTGTACCAAAATGTAATTTGATACGCTTAAAAAGAGAATGGCTACCTATATTCATTTCCATTAATTTTCACCAAACAGTAAAAGCTTGTGAGCAGCAGCAATAGTCAATGATAGCAGCACTTTCCACATAAGTAGTTACACTCTCTATGTACTATTTTAGTAGAATGATTCAGTTTTGGTGTCTCCTCCCTTTTGCAAACGTGGTTATTGATTATGGATGAACTATAATTTGCTTCTTTCAAATACTTCCACCAGATGAGCGACTCATGGAATATGACGTGGATAAAGTTGTGTTCGATAAACATTCTCCGTTTCAGCATGTTCAGATTCTTCATTCGAATACTTTTGGGAATATGCTCGTCCTAGATGATCTTCAGAGTGAGTTCATGCACAAAGTGCATAGGTCTTTCACTAATTCTAGATAATAAATCTAACTTGTTGTTTGCTAGATTTGGCAGAGTCAGATCTCATTTACACAGAGTCTATAATGTGTAGAGGAGCTGAAGATTATTCTAACAAGGACATCCTCATTCTTGGTGGCGGTGATGGAGCTCTGCTTTACGAATTGAGAAAAGAGAATCCAAATTTTGTCACTATGATTGAGATTGACGAGCTTGTGATGCAAGTATGCAAGGTTCATTTGAGATCTACTTGTGGGGACACTTTGGACACGTACAAAGGATCTAATTATGAGGTTCAAAATTATAATTGAGCGAGATCAAAGACTTAAAAGTATGCAAATAACCAAGTGATTCGTGCATAATATACATGTTACAGATAATTGTTGGTGACTGTATCGACTTTATGGACAAATGTGCGAAAGAAGGGAGGAAGTTTGACTACATTTTTGCAGATTTAACTGATATTCCCATATCACAAACTCCCCAAGTAATAAAACTACTTTATTATTTTTGTAGGTACAAATGGCAATAGTTGATATTATTAAAAACCTATTTCAGGGAGAAATATGGGACTTTATTCAGAAAATTCTGAATATGTCTTTTGCTATCCTGCAGCCAAATGGAAAGTACATGGTAATAGATGCTAGAGCCTGATTGACAATAGTAGTGATCATATTTTATACGGCTTGTGTTGCAAATGTCTGTTCTACTTGTAGACACACGGGAACGGAAGCTCATCTCCAGCAGCGCTGAAGATGTACGAAGATGTCCTTACGCAACTCAATGTTCCCGTACAGTTCACTAGAACTCATGCGTTTGTTCCTTCCTTCATGGAAGACTGGGTATTCTACCAAGTCAATCAACGGCAGACGTAGCATTGTTGCTAGTCTTTTTGACCAACTACTCACTGCCCGTTATTGTCTCTTTGACCTATATAAGCTTCGCAATACTCATTGTCGGCTACTTCATTAAGAAGCGCACATGTTCTCCAGCAACATCCATTAAACATTGTTGAAAAATGTAGTGATCATAGAACCTATACAACACGTTAAAAGACAGTCTTGTTCTACTTACTATGAGTATTAGTAGGAAGTAAACACATTTGGATAGAGAAATATTCTGTGCCCTGCACAAAACTTGTTTTTACCAGATTTATTGAAAATCGTAGACCGATAGTGCTAATATGAACACCCGACACTTAAGTAATCCTCAAAAAAGCAATAAAATACCATTTTGACAAGAAATTTTGTTTGAGCTCGCTTTCCTTCTTATGAGTTTTGGTTTGCAGCTTGTGCGACTGCAGTTGTCCCTCCAGGAATCCACTAAAACAATGAAAGCAATTACTCAATTATTAAATAATTGCTTTCAGCTAGTAATTACATCTGGGAACATCCTAGTCACAGCGTCGGAAAGCGGCATGGAATCGGCTGGTAGCGGATTCCCATCTCCATCACACGGTAATGGCATATAGCCGTAGACATCCCTAGCTTCGTCAATATGACACTCGATTTCCTTAAATGCGCGATATGAACAGGTGAACGTTAAGAAGCATTCTTGGATAACTGGATAAAAACTGATTACTAAAAGTGATGCCTCCAGTTCTTCTCGCCTCTTTCCAGCTGCTAAGCGTACAGGTGGATTGTTGGTGGAGAAGAAGTAACATTTGTCTTTGGAAATATCATATCTCCTGTAATCACCGAAGCACCTGACGGTGAAGTCATTTCCTCTATCTTGCATTATCTTGGCCGGCCAGTATGGTAGGTTGGGAAGCTTCACCCAGCCCAGAACATGAGGCTGCAGCTGTATAATTCAAACATTCTGATATACGTAGAAATGTAAAAAAGCGCTGTTTTTCTTCACTCACTAAGCAAGGCCTGATGAACCATTTGGAGTCCCATTCACGATTTTGTTCTTTACAGTAGCACTCTGGACACAGATCAGCTGCCATCAATTCTATTCGACAGAGTCTCATTATTTCTTCAGCCACTTTCGACTCCTTAGATGTCCCTACGAATAAAAAATCATTACAGGAAGAAATTATTTAGTAACCTAAATAGCAAGCTTACTTCCGTGGCAAATGATCGTATTGTGAAGCATCCATTTGGCCTGCGATTAATAAGTTAAATATTCATTAATAAATTGATTTTCCTACAAAATTACGTACTATTGAATTACTTCTGCAAGAAATCCCTCTAGCGTTTGAAACTCGTTGTTGGCCACTTTCACTTCCAAGGTTGAAATGTCCACAACTTTAGCCACCAAGTCTGTGTATCTCTCAGTGATATCGATCTTGTAGAAAGGATTTGGCTGGTGAATCAACATTAAACCATGAGATAGGATTAATTTTGATTCATTGTAATATTTTATATTATACTTAATAGACGTACCCAGTAGTAGCCATCCTTTAAGTTTTTGGTAACAAAAGTTAGAATTCGTTTTACTTCCCCTTTCGAAACAAACTTCATGCTAGGAAGAGCCCTGAAGTGAAAACAAAAATTGTACAGGTATCGGTTTAACGTGGAAAGACTAATGCAGATTCCATTTTTGTCTACGTGGTAGTGGAGACAATGCACTCGGGACAATTGTCCATGACATTAGGATTGGAGCAGTGTTCGTGGAAGTCAGGATCTGGATAATTAAGCATTCCTCCATGAGCACATTTTCGGTGGTAGTTCCTGGGGCAGCTTTTGCATTTAATTAAAGGCAAATCTAAATGACACACCCAACAGTAAGCGTCTCTCTTCACAGAAGACATAATTTTCCGTGACCTCCAACTGTGATTGCCAAACTTGCGAAAGGCTTCATCAGACGCTCGAAAGCCCCTGCCACCTGAGAGAAAGTTTATTACGTCCCAAAAGTTACCAAGACAAGGTAAGTTAAACACAAACTAATGAAATTACAGATCTTTTATTATAGTCGATTTCTTTTTCATCTATTACAGTACTTTCACGTTGCTTCTACTAATAAATTATAGGGTTTCGCATCTGTAATATTATAATAGCACCAATTTAACAAGAATGAAATAAGTTATAGAGACGCAAATAAACTGCTACATCCTCCAGATGCACTTGAAGCAGCAGATGCTGCTGCAACTTTCTGTTGCTTTTCAAGCACTAAAAATGACACAAAAAAATATGCATTATGCACCTAAGCAATATAAATTGCAAACTGTTGTGAGAGGCTTCAACTTGTGTTTGACATTACCATCTTCATAATCATAAAATAGTTCTTCTCCAGCTTCAATGTAGCGTTTAGCATAAATTCCGATACGGTGATCTCCGTTGACTAGCATTCGTTTCACTTCACAATTAGGGGCCTTTGAGGAATTCACAAATCGAGCTTTGTTCCCTTTGCGCGTTGCATCGACCACAAAGTCTAAAGTACACGTAAATACGATCTGGGTTTCGGAATGAACATTTTGAAACTTTTTGAAAATTGCAGCTTACGGTCATTCAGTTCAAACAAAAATGTATGTTGAATTTTATCGTAAACATGTCCTCGTCTTTCAGACTCATCGTGAGAAATGACTTCGCCTCTGTACTCAGCGATAAACTCGCCTTTCTGTACGTCTTCTTTGATGAATATTCCCCAGCCTGCTACATCCGACTTACCCATCAAAAGATGCTTGTCTGCGCAAACAGATACAATTAAACGATAACAAACCAACTAAATTACCTGAAAAACTCACGAAGTCTACGTTGTATATTCACGTTTCTGCAGGTAATTTTAGACACGTCGTTATCATGAGCTCCGCATCCACTGCAAATATCTGGATCGCACTCCCTTGCGGCAAAGTAACAAACGCATCGTTTCGAATCACAGGTTGACACGCATCGACACCCTGGGAACCTTTTCATGACATACAAAGCTAAAGCCAGAACTTTCATCTTATACCACAAAACATTTTAGAAATATTTTCATTTACCTTCGCTTGCAAGTTTCTGAGCAGTTACAGAACTTCTCACAGGAAGTCCCATTCATTCCACAATAGCAATTAGGATTCTTGTCATCGCATTCAACGTCAGTTTCATGTTGACATGGCATGAACCGAGGGGGAAGTACACCACCAGTTTTGATTCCTCCACTGGACTTTTCCGATCTCTTCACATTGTTTATCCATCGTCGGGCCAAGTTCTTTTTGTTCACTGAACTTCCAGACTTCTTGTTCCAAGGCTTAGCACGACGCTTACTAGGAGATGGAGTCGAGCCTTTTGAAGCTGACGCGTTGATGGAACAACTCTCAGGGTCTCCTGTAGGTAAGTTTTCCAGCCGAGCGTACTCATGAACTTGTTTGCAAGTCTTGGTCATAATGAGACTGGCTATGTAGCAATGGTTAGGAAAAGATTCCACGAGACATCTGAACATTGACTTATCTCCTGGTGACTACACATAAAGATCATGACTAGCTTTTACAGGTATTCAGAACGAACGGCGAGATGCAATTAGTATACAAATGATTGCTCACCCATTCGGATAAAATGGTATCAGCAGATTTTGTACTCTCCTGAGACATTTTTCCCCAGCAATCGACATTCTCACACACAAAATTCAACGAAGAAACGCCCTGCGAGTTTCTTTTGACTTTGTAATAGTTGAGATCTGCTTGATCATCTCCGTCTGTGAAACATTATATTACTATATAATCAGTCTCGTTTTAATCCGAATCCAAGTTGCATAATAATTAAGTCTCACTATGGCCTCGTGTGCAGTCATACTGGAAACATCTTCGGCAAAACAGAAACTGATACGCGTGCATCGCTGAGTCCTTGGGTAAGTCTCTCGCAAAGTCACCCTCGATATTTGGAATGGAATATGTGGAAGGATCTTGCTGTTCCACTCCACTTTTCAGCAATGGGAGTTTCTTTACCAATAACGTCTTCTTTGATACAATCGATTGAAACCTTTCAGTGCAAAAAGCATGGAACTTTACATACGCGTTAATTATTTAGAATATATTAAGCAATACCCAAATATACCTTTCCCGAAGTTCCTCAGGGGTCCCGATTCCTTTCAAAGTTTCAGATATTGCACTAAATAGAAGATTAACGGATCTTTCGTTATCCTTGCCATCTTCTGTCTTTGTGTCATTGCCAATAATAATTTTCGATCGCTTTGAAGAACTTCCGTGTTCAGGGATATTTACTACGTCTTTCGTAAACAGTTGAGATCCACTGGTTCTCTCCAGTTCAAGAAGAGATTTGACTAAATCAAAAAACAAATCATCTCCCATTCGCATCTTTTTGGTACTCGTGTCAGATAATCCATGCACCTTTCCTTCGTATAGATTCATCATTTCATCAATAAATTTTTTGTCCTTGTCAATTATTTCATCTCCGAGGAAAGGAATGTTTGTGAGGAATTTTCCATCATCTTCGTGGACATTGTAAGGAATGGATGTCCAGGCAAGTACAGGCGGAATTTTTGTTATTGCAGGTAAAGTAACAATGTTAGTCTGCATCTCACTGCAATTCTCAACAAACTTGTGTTTTCTGCTGTCATAAGTTTCATCGAGACTCAGGATTGCGGTCGCTTGTTCCGAAGTCTTGGAGAATGGAAAAAGGACGCCTCTGACAATAACACGAGAATCTGAGTCTGCTTCATCTTCGTCTAGCTTGTCTGCGTTGCTTGAATGATGCATTTTTGTGACAAAACTTGTTCTGAGACTCATTTGCTCCTTATGACTGTTCCCTGCATGAATGAGTAAATATATTAAGAGCATCGACTTTACATTTTGTATATGTCTACCTCGCAATAATAATATTTTCTCACTAAGTTTATTGTAGTTAGTTTCCCAAGCGCACTTAACATCTGAGGTTCGTTGGGAAGCGTGAGCTCTTTTGACTCTGTCGTAGGCTTTTCTTATGGCTGCAGTTATTCGAGTCTCTTGAGCAGAATTACTGGCAGAGTAACTTGACTTTTCTCTTGAGGATTTCTTCTTTGCTGAGATCTTCGAAGGTTTTTCCTTCACTATTGACTTGTACATTAGACGATTAGTTAGGGTTCTCTTTCTCTTTGACTTTCTCACTGCGGAGGACGAAAGCGATAAGTCCTGAGATTCTGACATTGTAGAAATATTTGTTTAAATACTGAGATAAGAAAGTGAATACCTTTTGAACTAAATTCTATTGACTACCACATGATCACAGATAGTATCTCTCTCACCAGACTGCCAGAGCAGACTTCTTTACTTTAGACTGTCACAGCTATATACACGCTATATGGTGTTTCCTCAACTATCTACAGGAAACTCATTCGCAGTTTGAATTAACTTGCTAGTATTGCTACACAAATGTGCATCTAGTATAGCCTCAGTTTTGGGCAGAGCAGAGGTGGAATTTAGGAAATTCGCATTTCTTTCGTCAGCTTTAATGTGGATGTTGATGTCTCCATGCTCTCACATTATTAAAACACACCCCACTAGTGAGTAAACTTTGCATGCTATTACCTCAATTATTTATTTCACATCATGTAACAGAAAAAGTATGTACTACACAACACTCAGTAAATTTAACTATCCGCAAAAAACTTTGCCTGCATTCTATTTTAGTTTTGTCTTTGCCAATCTCTTCCGCAAAGTCATTCGGATAAAACGGAAAACTGCGACGACTCCGGGTTTGGCAATTTTGCCAAGTTTTGCAGAGCCTGGAGTGAATGAGAAGCGCAACAGGTGAACTGGGGTACATTGAGTAGGATTGATCATGGATCCATAAAGATCGATTGGTCTTGCTATCTTGGAACATGAAAGTACATATGCAATGATAATTGGTTCATCTTCTTCAACGAGAATCAACAATACGAAGAAAACTACTTAAGAATTTCATTATGCAGTGCTTACGGCTTTGACCTGAATAAACCTACCTTGCCTTGTGCCTAGATCGAAGCTTTAAATTTTGCTAAGGATGCATAGTAAGGACCGGTAGTAAGTTGGACCGGTTTCAATCACGCTTACGTTTTCTGCTTACACAGAATTGCAAACCGTGACCGTTACGACTCGACTTCAATAATAAGCTTACGAAGAAATTGGGATTCTTCCTCGCACGCACACCTTGCCTATTAACTTCACCTTTGACAAAAAATATTGAATGCTTGAATAAAACTGCGTAAAAACGAATTTTATCCAACCACATCAATTCAATCAAAGACCAGCAATTCTCGCTGGTTGCATGCATTCTTGATAGTTTTTTGTTGAATTTATCTTTAGAAAACTCATCATAATGGAAGAAGAGCCTTCACATATCCCCCGGAAGTATTACTGCGGGTTTGACACCTACATGGGACTCCGGAGATACGAATTCTGCAGGATTTGGTTTGCGTTAGCCCATTCATTCGGAGTTCCCGGACTGCTTATGATATGCACTGGAAAAATTCCTGTGCAAGTTGTTCTCTACCGTAAGAACCCTTTTTACAAAGCATTTCCAACGATTTAATGCATGTTTTAAATCAGTGTGACTATGCACAGTTCTGTTCCGCGTATACTTCGTGGGATTAGGGTTAACTGTAGCTGGACATCGGTACTGGGCACACAAAAGCTTCAAAGCCAAACTCCCTATGAGACTCATTATGCTGTACACGCACACTGCAGCTGGGCAGGTAATCCAATTAATCATCAAGTGACAAGTTAAGAAGTTAACTTTTCGATAATAGTTTTTCTAATTTTCAATCACTCATAGCTTACAGTATTTGAGTACGTCAGGATTCACAGGTAGAATCTCGTTACGTGAACTCTTGCAATTAAAAGTTTGAACATGTCGGAAATTGAATTTACTTTTCTGCAGACCTCATCACAAGTATGCAGATACGTCGGCTGACCCTCATAATGCCCAGCGTGGATTCTGGCACTCACAGATAGGGTGGCTGCTTACTGAAGAACATCCAGATGTGACAGCCAAGAGAGATACTTTCAACTTTTCGGATGTTGATTCAGATCCGCTAGTGCGGTTCCAGAGCAAGTATAACTCATAATTCTTAATTTAAAATAAGCAATCTATATTCACCACTAAAAGGCTAATTAATCTCAGATACTACTGGCTTCTACTCTTCCTCACAATGTTCGTGGTCCCAATTTCCATCTACTCGTACTTGTGGCCTGGAACATCTCTTTTATCTCTTATTTGTTTAAACTACGCTCAGTATTTACTCACAGCCCACTTGGCTTTCTTTGCGAATTCTCTCACACATCTCTGGGGCCACCGTACATACAATAGGTAAGGGTTTAAGTTTAAGGTTTATTACTATAATAAAGAATAAAAGACTGCCTTAATCATTCTGATCGTTTATTAACGGAAATATTTAAGCCTGCCTTATTTAAAATTATGCTTGCATTTTAGGAAAATGTTTCCCAGAGAAAATAGATTGACAGCACTTCTGACTTATGGTAAGTAGCCGTATATTACAAATTGTTAATTCCAAAGGAACATTTCAAAACAAATAAAGCAAGTAGCAATTTTATTGGTTTGTTTTGTTCACAGGCGAAGGTAGGTTTAAAACATTCACAAATTGCAGCTTTTTCTGTTTGAGGAAAAACCAAATTTTTACTTTGTTTCTATTTCTATGATGTATCATCGGAACCAATAATTTTCAGGGTGAGTTCATAAATAATCTATAAGTAATATTTTCCCAAGAAGTAAAATTTTTCTAAATGTGATTCAGGTTTCATTCATACCACCACGCTTTCCCTTGGGATTATAAAATCTCTGAGAACGGCTTCTCCATACTCAACGTTAGTACAGCGTTTATCGAAATCTGCGCAAAGCTTGGTTGGGCATATGACCTAAGGACGGCTTCACCCGAGATGGTAGAGTACAAAGTGAAGAGATTTGGTGACGGATCACATCCTTTGTATAAAAGTTCTGACCCTGAAGTTGATGAAGTCTCAGGCTGTCCACGGAAGCTTCCATCGTGGGGTTTGGAAGACAAGGATACTCCTGAAGAAGATTACAAATACTTGGTGACCTTATAGCCATCTCATATTCAAACCAGGGGTTGAGTTCATTCATAAAGTGGACGCAAATGAGGAACGAAGCAACCTTATTTTATTTCTGTAATTTGAGGCAGCTTTGAATGCAAGCTAATGAAGCCTAAAGGTGAAGAATCAACAGTAAAGACATTGTCATACAATTATTAAGTAGCCACAGCATAATATGGCATTGTTGTATCTGGGTTCTTTCCTTCCTCCGTTCCTCCTGCATATTGAACCCGAAGGATTCACGAGAGGATCAGTTGCCCATCCATCCATTCATCTCTTAGATCCACGTAGAGTTACACTCAGCTGGCGATGATGGTTGTTCACACATGTTTCTCTCTCAGTGTCAGTCTAGAAGACAAACTCATAACAAAATGTGAGTTCAGAGGAAGCAATTTATTGTTATTTGACGATAAGTAAGCCTGTCAAGGCATCCCATAAAGTTATGGAGGTAAAAAGTTGATTTCAGAGGTCTCAGCAAATCTTTGAGTATGAGACTTCAGGTGTCAAGTGTCCTCATAAGGACACACTTGGTTTTGACCTTAGTGGTCGTGCTCAGTTGTTCGAAAACAATTGCACATAATGAGGAAATTGGAGTTTTAGGTACAGTCAGGAACTTCTTGGGGGAGTTAGGTAACATTGCGTCTGAAGTTACAAACGGAATTCAAAAATTGAACAGACAAATCAGAACAGTTGAAGAATTCTTGGATGCGACTGTAGATGAAGATTGCTATTTTGAGTGTAGTCCAGGTACATACAAGCTCGTCATTGCAACTTGAGTATTTCAATTTTTGAAATGTATTTTGTTAAATTGCAGGACAATTCAGAAAGCCAAAGCCTGGACATGTTCCATCAGCAAACGGTTGCGGGTCGTATGGTATCGAAGAGTACTTAAACGAAGACTACTTGCCCCTAACTGAATTCATCGACTGCTGTAATGCTCATGACATCTGCTATGAGACTTGTGGTGCAGATCGAGATGAATGTGACCTAAAGTTCAAAAAGTGTTTGTACGGAAAATGCAGATCTACGAAGGATTCTGTCAGCAAGCTAAAGTTCAAAGGTAACATTTACAGGATATTAGAAGCAGATATAGTGCCACTTTTATTGAACACTTTAAACACAACGAAATGTTTTGCCAGGATGTCAAGCTGGAGCTAAGATTCTCTACACAGGCACCACAGCTATGGGATGTAAGCCTTACTTGGAGGCGCAGAACGAGGCGTGTGAATGCATTCCTAAAAAACATACAACAAAATCTGATGAACTATAGTCTTTAAAGATACTGAAATGTTTTTGATTCTTGTAATGGAGAATTTGTACTTTTGTGTCTTCTGTGTGTTTAACAATTAAATGATAATAAAAAGCATCAGACGGCGAATTCAGTTGGCCTTGGCATTGTTTTCCAAGTAATCTTTACTCTACAAGTAAACGAGACTATTGCGAACACTGGATTTTTTTCAAAAATTGGAACTTGATTAGCGTACTGAATTATGAGCAGATCAACAAGAATTAAGCCTTGCATGGGTTTTCCCAACTGGAATTCATGGAACCCGGCTCAATCCCTTTGCAGCCAAGCGATCCAAGCAGTGTAGTACAAATCACATCTACCACCTTAAAATCACACTGTGATATGTGATTTAATGTGATGTGAAATAATAGTGTGAGATAATACGCTTATGGTAAATCACATATCACAGGCGATTTTGGGTGTTATTTACCACTAAATCACACCTGTGATACCACACTGTTAAATACCATGTACTACTACACTGGATCCAAGTAGTCTTTGTATTCGGTAACACATGAGTAAAATCCCCAATCGCCTATAATATAAGATACAAACTAGTTTCTGGCTGAGCAAAGGAATTATTGATCAAGTTAAACCTTCTCCTTCAAGAGTACACATAATTGACATCCACACTGGCTCTTAGATTTCACTAATCAGGAAGTCTCAGCTAAGTTAATTTCTTCGAAATCTCACAAGAAGCTGTATCCCCGTGACTTGAATGCTTGGTGGCCGGAAAATTGGTTTCCTCAGCTCGCACTTTCCCATTAACGAAGATCAGTAGACTCATACACTCTGAAGTGTCAAGACTCACATATTATACACGGTTGTACAAGTGAAGGAAGGTGTAACAATGGGTGTAGCTGAACAAAATAATAATTCAGACAAGCCTAAAAAGTCATACGAATGCAGTATGATGGAATACACTTTTGGGATGGAGAAACATGTGTTTAATACTCTTTGGCTTTCTGTGGCTCACATTTTCGGGGGGCATGGAGTCTTCATGTTGGTCACTGGACAAATTCCACGAATACTTTTCCTGTTTAGTAAGCTGCGTAATGAGATAGAAGTAAAGAAGTGTTTAGAAAGCTAAATTTCTCTTGTCCACACCCACTTAGGTTACCTTTATGGATACTTTGCCGGGACTGGGACAACCATGGGATGTCACAGACTCTGGGCTCACAAGACTTATAAAGCTAAACTTCCTCTTCAAATCCTTCTGGCTTACATGCAAACTGCAGCAGCACAGGTACAGAAAGACACGAACACTTGTTTCACTGTGTGTAATCTCTACTGCCAAGACATAAATTTGACGTTGTCTTGCAGTATCCCATCTTCAAGTGGTGTCGTGATCACAGAATCCATCATAAATACGTCGAAACGGACGCAGATCCACATGACGCACGACGTGGATTCTTCTTTGCCCACATGGGATGGTTATTCGTGAAGGAACACCCATCAGTCAAGGAAAAGGAACAAACTATAGACTTCTCAGACTTGGATAATGATCCTGTCGTCCGGTTTCAGTCAAAGTAATCTTTCATCATTAATGATGTAATTAAGAAACTCATGAGTCCGTATCTGGGGAAGATCTCTCATTTTTATCAATTTCTCTTTTATAAAGGTACTATTGGTATCTACTCGTCATCGCAGTTTTTGTCGTCCCCATGTATCTCCAACATCTCATTTGGCCACAACTCACTTTGTATCAGTTGTTCTGTGCAAACTACATGTGGTACTTAATGAGCCTTCACCTGACATGGTTGGTTAACTCTGCCGCGCATTTGTACGGCGAAAGGCCTTTCGATAAGTAAGCCATTTTTTGTAAATTGTTACACTTCAGGTGTGACCAAATAAATTACTTCGATAATGTCTTGCAGAGGAATATACCCAAGAGAGAATAAATTCGTCTCTATCCTAGCTATAGGCGAAGGTAAGATTTATAAGCTTCGAATCGAAAGCTTCAATTATTTTTGAATTTAACTCCAATCTAATCTTTACAAAATCTAATCTCTTGCTCTTCTTTTTATAACACGTTTCGTTCGGATTTTTAATACCAAAACTAAGGGTGAGTTACCGAATATTCCAAATTTCCGATAAGCAGCAGCATGAAAGTGTTATCAATTGCTTTGTCTTGTTACGTTTTTACCCCAAGATTTCATAATTATCATCATACCTTCCCTTGGGATTTTAAGGCAGCAGAGCTGGGATTTTACAGGTGATAGCTTATTTTTGGTAACACGTAATTCAGAATATGCAGTAAGTGGCATTTAATGTCAAGTCGCGATATGTTTAAATGTGAAAAGGTACAACTGGACTACCATGTTCATTGAGTTTTTTGCATGGATCGGTTTGGCCTACGATCTCAAGTCAGTTCCCTCGAACATCGTGAGGGATAGAGTGAAGCGGACCGGTGACGGAAGCCATCCAATATACGGAACAGATAAGAAACTGGAAGTTGCCGATAATCACAAAAATCACGTCGTATGGGGTTGGGGTGATCAAGACATGACCCAAGAAGACTACAATATAGCTGAAATCTACAAGCCAAGTTCGAATCAGGCTGGCAATGCTAGGTGACACGTTCCAAGAAGATTTTGAAGTACTCAGGAATGGACTAACTAACGATATTCTGAATAAGCTCTTATTATACAATAAGCTTTAACATTTTTTTAAACAACTTAAATAAAAAAGGATCTATGAAACCGAATCTATTTCGTATTTTTACTTGCGCATCTCATCTCGTAACTTTTGCATGGACACCTTTGAGTACGTCTACTTACCCCGACTCTTCACGTTGGCGCTAAGCAGAATGTTTGCTTTGAAAACACGTGTAGATTAAACAACATAGTTAATATTTACTTTTTAATTTCGAATTGTAAAGACTAGAATCTTGTGTTATTTTTCCTCTTTACCACAGTTGCAGCGTTCACGGCGAGATAAAATGCCTCTAGACTGCAGCGAGAAATGTGGACGTCGGGCAGCTATGAAGGTGAGGGTTATTAAAAATATAAAACTACTATCAGTAAAACTTAGTCTGATGCGATAGACTAGTTGGTTTTACTAACCGTGGGAGACCGGACACCTTCGGAGTACTACACACGGTTGGTTAAAAGTCCTATCTTTCTTTGGCCTAATGGTCGAAGGCGTCGTAGACCAACGTTGGCCCAACGGCCAATCCTGCATTTTGCAGGATTCTGAGGCGCAGAAAGTAAAGGGACTTTTAACCAACGAAGGTGTCCGGTCTCCCACGGTTAGTAAAACCAACTAGCGATAGACCGAGTAATGAGATCGAATGGCTATCGAATAGACTAAGTAAAACTTACGCTGTAAGCATTCGTAAAATGACAATCTTTCGCTGGTGTTACTGTTGAACAGCGTCCAAAAACAGGAGACACTCTGTGCCAAGAGTGTTTTTTTAAGGTTTTTGAAGAGGAAATTCATGCGACCATTGTCGAAAACAATCTATTTCGACGAGGGGACTATGTCGCTGTTGCTGCATCTGGTGGAAAAGACTCCACTGTTCTTGCGTATATCATGAAACTTCTCAATAACCGACATGATTATGGATTACGACTTGTTTTGTTGTCGGTGGATGAAGGCATCACAGGTATAAAACACGCTTTATAAGAAATAGCAGGAAGTTGTGGATGTATTCAACTCAACTCGTCTTGTTTTTTAGGTTACAGGGATGACAGTCTAGAGACGGTGAAGAGGAATGAGAAACAGTACGAAATTCCTCTTCAAATCTACTCGTATAAGGACTTGTATGGTTGGACCATGGACGAAATTGTCCGTGAGGTATCTTTTGGAATTTTCAAATGATTATACATAGCATACGGAAGTTAGTATTGAAAGGATTTAATCATATCTGTATCATTTTGCAGGTTGGACGAAAAAACAATTGCACGTTTTGTGGAGTTTTTCGTCGGCAAGCCTTAGACAGGGGAGCTCTGCTTCTTGGGGTTAATAAAATTGTGACAGGGCACAATGCTGATGATGTAGCTGAGACAATTCTTATGAATCTACTACGTGGTGATGTTGCCCGCTTGCAGAGATGTACAAATATTACAACGGTAATTTCATTATTTTTCGTTTAGACCTTCGACAAAAGTTTCACTCACTCATCTTTACTAAAGTGTTCTGTCTGCTGTTTTAGGGAGCTGAAGGAACCTTGCCTCGCTGTAAACCATTCAAGTACACGTATGAGAAGGAAATAGTCATGTACGCATATTACAAAAAGTTGGACTACTTCTCAACGGAATGCATATATTCACCCAATGCGTATCGGGGTCATGTGAGAGCACTAATCAAAGACTTGGAGAGAATCAAACCTTCGTCCATCGTCGATATTATTCACTCAGGTTAATCACATAACTAGTGTACCATGTCTTCTGTTCGCCTTCGCTTCGGATGTTCAGTGTTTAATTCTTTTCTGTATGTTGTAGGTGAAGCATTATCCATTCGAGAGGGAATCAAAATGCCTACTCAAGGAGTCTGCAAACGATGCAAATACATATCCTCTCAAGATTTGTGCAAAGCGTGTGTAATGCTGGATGGACTTAACAAGGGTCTTCCTAAGCTAGGAATCGGCAAAAGTTCGAAAGTCAAAGGCCACTTGGAACGTCTTAACAATGAAGAAAGCATTTCTACTTGCGATAAGAAAGACGGACCGGCGAAATCAGGGTGTTGTGGAGGTCGTGGCTCGAGTGGCTCCTGTAGTCAAAATGAAGACAGCATAGAAATTAATCCTGCTGAAGGAAATGAAGTATGTCTTAGTGAGTCCCGCAAAGGTAGAAGATCTACAAACAAACTAAAGAAAGCCCAGGAAAGGAAAAATAATCTGAAAACTAAAACTGACCAATCAAAAAATTCAACCGACTTGTTAAGCCAAAAAGACGAATCCTTTGACGCAACTGACGACGACTTACACTTAGAGTTTTTCGGTTGTGGTGGATCTGCAGAACCCTTTGACGAAGGTAATGATGAAGTGGGAACACTCGGGTCAAATATGTCTTCATCCAGTGTACCTGTAGACAATGTAGACATAGAAAACTTAGCTGAACTGGCGTCAGCTATGTTAGGTAGAAAGAACATTAAGTCTTAAGTAGTTCACAAGTATTTTTATTATTATTATTTTAATATCATGTAATAAAATCGTGATGAAAAGAGGCGTTGAAACGTATTCATGATTCCCTAATGCTTCCAGTAGTCTCCAGTCCAAATATGGACACGAGCGTTATTGCCCGATTACATCATAAAATGATGTGAATGCCTATAAATCAACGTGTATCCGATAGGACATGAAAGTGCAAATCATCTGCTCGTACAACTATTGTGCAGAATCATAAACGCGAAATATTATCCAACATCTTTCCAATAGAGATGGTAAGTTCCGCACAAAAAATTAATCCTTATCCTATTCCTGACGAAGACTTTCGCGAGGAGACACCACGACCAGCAATTAAGGATGTATCGGAGGACATACGATTTAATACTTTGGGAGTGGGTGGACAAGTTGAAAATAAGATGCGATAGGAATCATTAATCATCTTGGACTCATGGTGTGATTTTATGGTCCAGCTCGATACAAATTAGGATGATGAGTTGCCCCTCTCATTCGTTTCTGAGGCTCCACAAAAAATGAAACACTTCCCACGCTGAAATATTTAATGGAACATGGCTTCTCCCTCCATCAATCCATTCATCTTGATATTTTTGATGGGCATAATTACTCTTTCCTTTCGCACAACCCTTGTACCGCTGTCCTCTACTGCTACTTACCTATCGCCGAATCGCTGACTCCTTGTCGCTTTATGCATTCATTATGTCGTACCTATCTATAAATCGACCGACCACCTTACTCATTCTTTCATATTTTCTTAACATCTTAACCCTGCTGGACAACTCAGGGCAACCCTTTTAACACAGGAATCCTCGTTACAATTCCAGTCGCAAATACTCGGGGATCTCGGGGTAGAATTTTTTGGCATTCAGCACAAGGGCGTGCCTAACTAAACCACTCCATCACAAATAATGAAAGTTTCAAAGAAAAACGCTACGCAATTCTTCTCAAGGAAAGTCAAAAGTCATTTTACAAAAGATATATTGAAGCGTTCCTACACTGTAGGACCTCAGTTAAGCCTGGGTCTTATCCAAAGAGTAGTGTGTCGCATTACCCCATCATCAGCAGTTTTATTATCAGTCGACAATCGATTTTAATTTATAGGAAGAAATCAAGATGGACATGATGATCTACGCCACAGGAAGGGGTCTGAAACAAGGCAGCACAAGTAATCATCCCAGTTTCCATTTAATCAGTAGATCGGCTTTGTTATCGATTCGCAGAAGTTAAACATAATTAATCATTTCCTCGTTTCTCGTGATTCCAGTTGGTCAAAACCAGTTCAAGTTGTTTGTAGAGAACCCGGCGGATGAGAAAAACGTGTGTCTCCACTTGGACGTAGCAATCGAAGGTCCAGGAAAGTCCCAAATTGCAACAAACAATTTTGGAAATGGAACTATTGGCGTTAATTACAAGGTAGCGAAGCCAGGTCCATATCTCGTGCATGTGACTTATCAGGGCAGACACATTGTGGGCTCACCATTCCATCTCACTATTCGATGATCGTAGTGATCTACACTGTACATCATCAGCCATCACATCATCCGTCATGAAGTTAATCTTGTTTTATTACACACACATTATATTATTCCTTCCTATTTACTTAAGTACCTAGGTAAGGTGGTCTCATAGTCTCATCTTCATTATCAAAGTACTAACTAACAATAAAAGCTCCCTTGTTCGTACACAGTTTTGTAAGAGAATTGGTTAATGCATAATTTGGTTAATCTTGATTTGCTCAGACGGCCATGCATGTAGATCGCAAACACGTGCGTCGTTGCACAGAGCAGAGCTTCACTTGTCACTCGTTTAAGTCTGCGTTTTTACTTTTACAATAAAAATTATTGTTGTGCTATCTTGCTATCTATGCCTTATGCTGAACTTGTATTTTTGTCAAAATCTCCCGTACTTGCGTCACAGAGTTTCAAAGCCGCAGCCGCCTTCATGTCCAGGAGTGTTCATGTTCTAAAACATCATAAAATAAACAGAACTATTCAACTAAAGACTTCGAGACTTTTAGGAAACGAAATAAACCCTAATTATGCTCGGTCGGCTAAGCCCAATGATTAACCGTAGACATTAAACAGCTTCTGAGAACACCCTGGAAAGGTCGTTACTAATATCGCCATTTGGTGTTCAGGCGTAAAAAACGGGAGAAAATTCTAGATTCATCTTGATTCTTATATCACTGCATTATTTTATTAATATTATGGCATGACTTTATCTTTCGCAAATAACAAAGAGGTACTGCTGTCAACTGTATACGATGATGATTAAATTCGCGAAACAACATGCGTGGCAGAGAGTCACCCGACAGTTGAATAACTTGGATAGAATAAAGCCCGTCGCTAACCTTATCACCAATTTCAGCATCAACTTTAATGATGAATTCATTTCGCAACTACTTGACTGCTGGGGCTAACACAAGCTCACACACACGAGGATAGTTTGCTCGGCTTATCTCAACCAGTCTCGAACTCGCGAAGATAATGGAACTTCATTAAACTTCACCACTCACCTCATGCAGTCTTCTCGCATACACCGTTACTCGAACTGTCCAACTTCTCCAGTGATTTCTCCATCTCAAATCTCAACTATCAATCAATTGTCAATTACATTATTTTGCATCTTACGTTCCTCAACGACTCTTTTTCTGATGCAGATCTCCGTAGTCTATCATGCTCTATCGAGGTAAGTCTAAAGCTTACATAATAATAATTTCAATGCGTAATACTGAAGAGTAGCATCCGCATAAATATATCATCATCGCTCATTCGCTCATTAAAGTACATCATCATCGTGTAAATGGTAATCATGCACTCGTGGAAAGCACTTGACGCCTTGACGCTGCAGCTTTTGCTGAATCGTATAATCTGATTATGAGACTCGTGTTGGTGTTGGCCAGTAGGGATCTTCGTAATAAATGACGCAGAGATATATTGTTGAATAGAGAAATGTGAGATGACAAAGACCTTGTTTAATAGATTAATAGACTTCGAAAGTAGATCTGGCAACATTCACGACTACGTAGTCGTCTTAGGTGTACGGAGATGCTCCTTCATGGATGCTCACACACATCAAAGTTCATCACACACACACACACACACACACCATACACACGTAACACACACGTCGTCCTTACTTTCGTCGCCCCCACTCGTCATATTTTTCAGTTTCTCCTCCCATCTGCTCCACATTTTAATCTACAAGAAGTCGACATGACGTCCACAAGCCTTCGACTTCCCCCTGACACCTCCACCTCTAGTACGCATCGAGGATTTCAATTTCTTTGTGTTTAATTTAAAGTTTAATTAAAAAATGAGTACCATGTAGTAAAGTTAATTCTAATCGAGGCTCTGATTTTTTGTTTGACACAGGTAGAGACAGGGAGGCAGCAGAAAGTTTGATGCAACTTAGACAAGGATTCTTAGGAGACATAGAAATGCACAGGAAGAAAATTGCTGCGACTTATTCGACATCTCCAACCACAGGAGAAGTCACCACTCCCCCACCTGAGAGGAGCGTTAGTGTTATTGTTTCTCCTGGGTCGTCACTGTTACATCATCAGCATGTCCCCATTTCTGTGTAAGTATTATAGGGTGAAGTTGTTGAGGATGTTCAAGCGAGGAAGTTAATAATTAATGTGATGTGGTGTCCAATATTTAAGTGTGCAGCCACAGATACAAAAAGATGGGGAAGCGTCAGTAGGAGGAAGGTCTCGAGGAAGTCCAGTGCCGATACAGCTCGATGCAGTAGCCAGGACTGAGAGGGAGATGAGGAATTATGATTTGGATTTGAATTTGCCTGGACCGTCTTTCCCAAAGGAAAAGACTACTCAGCAGCAGAAGCAGCCGCAGTCGCCTTTAGAAATTGTGTCTTCTAGTGTTGGCAGTGGCAGTTATCCGAAGAAAAAGGATTTTTTCAGTAGGAGTCCTCCTCTTACTTCTGCTGCCCATTGTCCACCGCAGTTCAGTTTTGAACGAGTAGGAATCCCATCTTCGCAGTCTAGACAGCCTTCTGTGCATTCAAACGCTTCATCGTTTTCAATTTCTGAGCAGCAGCAGCAACAGCAGCTTGTTGCTCATAATAAAGAGATGCCGTGGCTCTCCATTCCATATCGACCAATGAATTTGGGGCCTTCATCGCCACATGTAACGTTTCTTCCTGGAACAACGCTTATTCGTTTTAGTGACCCTGGCGCAGCTCAGCAACTTAGCAGTAGAAATGCCAACGTCAGCAAAAATATTTATGAGGGAGAGGTGGAGTGGAGACAACAAAAGCAAGGAATGTACGAGAATCACCGTATTAAACAAATCAAGTCTAAAAAGAAAGTATTCAGAGCTCTAATCCAAATTAACGGGGATACTTCACAACCAATCGTAATTTACAGTTCAGATGATCTTACTTAGTAATATCACATGCGTACTATAAACATTTTTCGACATTCGTTGTAGATTGTTGATGGATTCACTATCCAAAGAGAAGCTTGGGCTAAGGCTTTCCTCCAGACGCAGATTTGCCACTCAGCTGCAATAATGTTTAAAGCAATCTTTACTCCTGATGAAATTCAAAATTGCACGTTAGCTGGAAGAAATGGAACAAGTCGACTGGACTTAAAGAAACGGGCAGCAATATTTCGTAAGAGTTGTCTTATACGTTGCCAGTATTCAATAGCAAAGTTGACTCTGTCCTAAGATCGTTTTACTGCTATAGGTGCTGTGGGGTGGATGAAAAACAAGAATCAAAATCCATACTCGTTTGACTCAGCAAAGCCTAATAGCTTGGAATTCCTCACTGAGGAAGAGAAGATGATGATAGAGAAAAAAGTGTTTGTGGAGAGGCGATATCAGACTAGTCGAAAAATTAAACCCAACAGTGAAAGAGTAAATTCCTCACAACTAAAGCGTCCAGCATCCTCCGAGTCTCATTCGCAGCGACAAATAATGGAAGGTTTAAAGTTCTTCAGTAATGTTGCTACTGCGTCTCATGAATCCACATCGTCTGCTGCATTGCCAGAAATTGACGTGAAACCCTCCATCCCATTAGACAGCTTGAATACAATGTCTTCAATTAATAATTCGGAAACGATCTCCATTCCTAACATGTCTGTCTTAAATATTAAACAAGAGAAGGAAGATTCTATGACAGGGTCTGAAGAAGAAGATCCCTTTATGAAATTATCATCTGCTGATGAAATAGAAGGTCTTCCACCTAAAATAGCCAAAATGTCCACTCAGTAAATCCACAACCAATGCAAACCAAGCATCAAGACATCTTAAAGAAAATTGAAATAGTCGCTATTTTAACCAGGAGTAGAAGTAAGAAAAAACGCGACACAACTACAATGTTTCAACTAAGCTGTGCAGTTGGAGCTTTCAAAGATCTTTATCTACGAAAATAATTTGCTCATTGAGACTGACAGAGTAGAAGACAGAAGACACTTACGTAGGAAGTATAAAATACTGTCGGTAGTCACAAGAAGTTCAATCAGTGGTAGATTTTTACTTGCGTGCCTTGCTTATGCCTGTATCTTATTGAGATTAATGTATGGACACAAGACGAATAAAAGAGTACATTTTACACACTCCGATCAATCAATTGTTTGAAAATTAATAATCTTACGAAAATTATTATGGCAATAATATTCATATTCATTGCTCCCTTATTCCATGATATTTCATGTGCTTAGTAAAACATTTCCAGTTCAGTAAGTTCAGCCACATAATATATCAAAGTCATCTTTTTCCACTAAAACTCATGTTTCTTGCGTCTCAGTTCCGAGAATTAAGTTGTAATCATGTCATATTCGACCTCTGCTCTGCTCGACTGTGGATTTACCACTATCTTATCTAAAATGAGTGATAATGATAACTTTTGTTTTTCCACTGTCGCACTGTTCTGTTCCAACATCAGTACAAAATTCCTTTCTGCAGTGCAGATCTATATAAATCCACCATATGTAAGTGTAAGCGTTACTTTACACACGTAACACTGTAGAAAGTTCATTCGTTACCATTCCATCCCATCACACACAATCATCCCCCAAAAGTCCAAATCACTCTGCAAAACGATGCCAAATTTTTCATTTCATTCCTCTACTCAGACTTTTGAACAAGCAACTCCTGTTGAATCTCATTTCATCATGCATGTGAATCACACACGAGTCACACAACATAATTCTTCAAATGCCTCCAACGAAAATGTACAAGTGACCCTTCCCCATTTACAAACATGTCTCAATCAAGCGCAGTGGATCATCACATGGCATTATCATCCTAAAATATATGCTCACAATGCCACTGCCACGTTCACGATGAGTTGGAGTGACTGATGAATCATTCATTTTCTTGTGTAATCTTCGTCGTATAATGTACAGTCTGTGATGCACCACTTTACACAGGAAACTACTAGAAGGAGATGCCAGTTTGCAGGTCTGCCAAAGCTGTACCAGTTCACGTGGTTTTTTCATTCATGAATTTACATCACCACTTACTCTAGATTGAACCCCTGCTATCCCATGTAGCCACATCGTTTCCCATCTCTCCTTACACAACCACCACCACAGTTTCCATCTCTTCGAGCACAAAATTCAATCTTAGCCTGTACTTGAATCTAATATTTCCGCATGAGTTTAATACTTGCTTACTGCGCCATCCTTTACTGCATTTATTGAAGGGGCACAAGTTGTAACACGAGAGATAAATGAGCCATCACCATCAAAATCCCAAAACAGATAAGATAATAATATAAAAGTAAGATACAATATATGGTTTGCATCTCACAGGGTTTCGATATATATTAATATAGAGCTAACCAATACTAAACATTGTACGTACATGGCCATTTATTGCAGATGGACAAAAGTCACTCATCCCCACCTCCAGCTTCACAGGATAATAATAAACCACTTTCACCACTTGTGACAACCACTCCCACGGCGATAACTACTAGTGGCACCAACACTTCAGCTTACATCATCGCAATAGGTAAGCATGCGAGTGTCTCTATAATTGATACTAATTCTGATTGTTAACTGGCGATTTAAGTTTTCTAACGTTATGTGTGCGAAATGCGAATCAGTAGGCCACATCTAAGTTCATGAACGTACATGTGAGTACAAGGAACGTGTGTTTGCTTATAGGAGGAGGAGAGCAGAAAAAGTTCCTCCCGGTGACAAATATTCTACAAGGAGCTCTTCTAGGAGGGAAAGGCGGAGGAATGATGATGCAGACTTATCAGCATTATGATGATAACCCTGTGCTAAGTAAGTATTCTACGGAGGAGTTAAGGAAGTTACTAGTCCAGAAGTATCTTACAAGACACCCTTCCGAAACGGAAGAGAGTTTGAGAAGGAGGAATACTTTCTTTCGGGACATTTTATTTGACTTTATACTTCATGTTCCAATCGTAAGTTCAAAATTCATGATAGGGTAAGTTAACTGTGTTTGTTCATAAGGGTTTGCTTGATCAGATTATCGATGGGTACTCAGTCAAACGAAAGAACTGGGCCAAGGCATTTTACGAATCTGACGTGATACAGTCGGCCAAGTGTCTTTTCGAAGATTTGTTTAGTCAGGAGGAAATGAGCACTTGTACTCTGAATGGAAAAGCTGGAACCAAAGAACTCTCGGCTATTAAGATGCTTGCAATTTTAAGTAAGAAGTCATATTTAATGAATTCAATGTATAAACGTGTTGAAGGTTGAAGCTCAAACTAGATATTAACTACAGGGGCTTCGTGTTGGATGAAAAACAAGAACCAGGATCCTTATTCATTTAACCCAGCAGATCCTTCACACAACGTTCATCCATCCAAAGACGAACAAGACAAAATTGAAAAGAAAGTGTTTACTGAAAGAAGAAGTCAAGCTAACCGGAAGATAACAAAAAGAAAGCCTACATTGAATTGTGGTGCGCATTTATTATCAGCTTTAAAGTAGTACTTTTTTGCTGCATATAAGCATAGAAAGATTACAAGTTATGCCTTTTGTTAATAATTTCACAGATTCTCCAGGAATGAAAAGAAGTCCAAGAGAGCCGGACAGTGATAGTCAGCACAGTGAAATTAGTAAGTAACTCACTAACAATTTTAAGGTAAATGGATGTGGTTCATTGGATGTAATTAATTTAACAGTGGGAGACAACCAGGACAATGAGTCAGTTAAGTCAGAAGAATCGTTGAGTGATGGCAATGTAAAAGGAATAAACAAGACGCTTGAAGATCAGTTTAGTCAAAAGGAGCCAATGGGAGAGCTCGAACAATTGTATTACCGATTTCCCGATGATTTCCTAGAGGCCTATGCTCCCAATAGAAAAGACATATTCATCGTAAGGTTTTGGATTTTAAAATTAGCTGTTAGAAAATTCAGGTGAACTTATGATACTCATCTCTAATTTTTCTAAAAATGCAGGATGGAATTCTCATTCCCAGGGAAGACTGGTATGCAGCTTACGAAGAGGCAAAGAAAGACACCATAAAAGCAGCATGGATTTTATTCAAAAATCTGTTCTCAGAAAAGGAAATCATGAATTGCACTCTCAACGGGAAGAATGGTACCACAGAACTCTGTCCAGTGAGGAAATTAGCGATTATCAGTAAGCGATCACAACTTACTGCATCCTTTCCAGATGAGATGTTTATTGTACTGTTGAAGCATGGAAATAAAATAGTCACCGTAATTTTAAACTTCTTGTTGTAGGAGCAGTGCAATGGATGTCGAAAAGCAATTTGAACGGAGATCGAGCCTTCGAATTCGACAGTGACGACGACAACTGTAACCTATTTCCTACAGAAGAAGACAAAGAAAGAATAGAGACTAAAGTCTTTACCGAAAAACGGTATCAGCAAAGTAGACAGTTAACATCTAAAGTTGCCTTATGCCCAAGTAAAGTTTGCTAAGTCTATACAACATAACATACTACCAATGATTGGTGTAAACTTTGCATTTATTTATCTCTTGTTTCCACACATCACTGAAACACCGCCTGTCTGTACCGTAAGAAAGACTGTAAATCATAACCGGCTCGTAACAAAAATGTGCATGCTTATCTTTGTTCTCGCAACACCAACAAACCCTCTTCAACATCAACTGGCTAGGTTGAACTTTGAACTGCCTATTTACGATACACTAGATTTATGAAGTCCATTCCAAGAATTAATCTAATCAGCACATAACAATTTAACTGGTATACAAGATACAAGAGTACTCTATCCGACAAAACTGCCAATATCATATTGAAGGTCTCCAAATCCAAATCCTGCACAAAACGTTTATACGACAAATATACACAAATCTCTATTAATTACAGCTAAGCTACTACGGTGCCAAATGATTTTCAACTACTTTAATACAAACTCACTGAGCTAGAGTCAACATTCGCATTCACATTTCGCAACATCACAGCATGGACTTTGGACATCTCATGTTCTCATCCACACATTTGGTGGCCATGAGATGTTCGTTCATATCTTTTACAGCGTGCTCGTGCGATTTTCTTAAATGAACTAACGCACATAAAACTGCCAGCACCACACATCACAACCACAGCAAACGCAAAGCTACCCATGCTTTTGGATGTTCTTTCATGAACTACGACTGAAATATCCTACCCTCCTATCCAACCCAACATACCTAAGCATGTACTTTTCTATTTCACTCACCATGTCTACAAGTTCTCTATTTTTTTTTCTTCATGAAGATCCCACTCGCATTTGGTGCAAAAAATCCCTTGGCCTGAGCCTTACTAATCTGTAACTTTCATTGGAATGGAAAGCGGCATAACGAGAATATTGCAGTTCGTTAGTTACAACGTCTTCTTAGTCATTCGCTGGAAGTTGGAAGTTGAAGTCTCTACATGAGAAACGCTTCTTCTGGTGATTCTGCCCACAAACTCTGCAAAAATCACCAATGAATCCTTTGTAGATAAAAGAGTCATTTCACAATTCACAATCAACTTTTTTCAGTCACGTTTGCTGAACTTATCTTCATGTGAGCCCATTACACTTCATGATAAGAACTACTATAGTCGCAATTGTTGCTCGACACTTCACCCAAAAGATATACACTGTCTACTGTCTACTGTCTACCTAGTGCACCACAGTATTTAGTACTATTTAGCTATTTTAGCAGTCATGGGACGACAGGACTTGACCGAACTTTCGCCCATTGGGGCTCCGTCTCCTACTACCACGGCTGGTTCTGGAAGAAACCTCAAGGAACCCGGAGTTGGTGTAGTTGGGAGTGAAGAATCATATTTCGGACTTTGGAGCTTGGGTGAACTTTCATTACATTTTATGGAAAGTATGAGAAAATACATATAATAGTGATTTTGATTTCCAGACGCAAATTTGGGACCGGAACCGGGAGCAACACTTGTCCCCATCAGTCCCAACTTGACCACTTTGTTCGGGGATTCCGACTCTTCTTTAGACGCGGACCGTACTCTTCTAGACCTGGAGGGAGAGGAGACTACTGTAGATCTTGTCAGTCTTCTTCAACTAAGCAGTGTTCCAGTTGCAAATGAAGCTACTGGGTAGGTACACGCGACTTCGAACTGCCAATTTTCAGCACATATTTATAATGCCAATATACGTTTTCCCCAAGGCTGGATTCCGACAGGCCTTTCACTGAACTTAATCTTCCCCCAGTGGAGCTTCAAAATTTGACCACACCAATAGTTTCGACATCTGATGGGTATTTTACCTGGCCGCAAGAAAACATGGGAGTCCACGCAGAGTCAATAACGACCACTGACAGCTCCCAAGAACGGATCCCGGGTTATCAAGTGTCTGCTTCTGCTACTACAGTTTCTTCTTGCGATGTTGGGCATGAAGTATGGTCTAAACCTCCGACTTTTACAACCCCACCAGGCTCTCTTCCTGACTTTGTAGCTCCAATGGAAGCTGGAGGTGTAAGTGCGTGCTTGTTTCCGCTCAGCCTTATGAATCAGTCACTGCACAGTTTTATTTCAGCAACCTCCTGACGCTGTGGGGTCGACTCCAATGAAGAAGCGCCTCCGGAGGGATTTCATTCACTACCCTTCGGAATATGTAACTCGTATATTTTAATCACGTGAAATACAGTAGGAGGGATGCAATAGTAATTGGAAGTATTTCGGACGAAGGTAATCCAAGGAGTGACATTCTCCCGAGAACTGTTTGCTAAAGCTTACATGCAGCCAAATATGGTGAAGACTACTAAGTACCTCTTTCGAGCTCTATTTAAGGATGAGGATCTTTCAAACCAGAACTTGAGTGGACGTAATGGAGTAGAATGCCTGGACCAGAAGAAACTGAATGCCATCTCAAGTAAGCTGAGCTGAACGCTTTACTGAAATTATATTGAAATATCCTCGTTAAAGTTTCCTTCTCAAAATATATTTCAGCTTTGGCTTGGTGGATGGATCAGGACAAATCTCAGGGTCGGAATAATCCATATGCTATCAGTACTTCTGAGGTATCTGAATATGGTCATCCTGCTGAAGAAATGAAGGACGTGCGTAGAAAAGCTTATGTGGAAACCAGAAATGAGTTAGGACGGAAACGAAGAAGATCGGAGGTGGTACCGTCTTCCAGATGCTCACGGATTCGCGTTAAACGACGCAGACAGACTTCTTCTCATTGAAAATTTTCTGTGAGAGTCCCGTTAAAAACATAGTTGACACTAGGGCTTTAGATGACTTTCGCTTGGACTGGCCCCGTTTTAAACATTTTGCTTCTTGCTTAGTTATGTCATGTCTATCATGCGAAATACTGAAATGTAATTTAAGACTTTAAGTGTCAAGTGCCTTAAAACGATACATTTTAACTTCAGCAAAGCTTATTAAGGCAGCTTGTTTGATTTTCTACTATTAATTCTACACCATAGTTATATATATGTTACTCATTGAGCAAGTGTACCTTAAGTTTAATATTTTTATTATGAAAAAATGTGAGGCGTCTGTTATAGCCTCACATTGAAAAATGATTCGAATTTCATGCCCTATTTGTGTTGCATAGTAAAAATTGTGTTATGAAATCTTCATAGTCGCGTTGTCGCATGTCATCCATCCAGCCAAGGCTTAAACATGCCGAGAAAATCGTTTCATTAAGAATTCTAACTGTGCGATGAATGTTTTCGCAGTTTTTTATGGGATGAGGGGATTAGCAGGAGTCGACTTTCCATTGTCCATAAACTGGAGCCAGCGTGGTTTTACATTGTACACAGGTCAAGTTGATCATCAAAGCATATTAGACAAAAGACAATTGTAGGATTCATGATGGGCGGATGACTTGCGATCGGTTTATGCATTTCTTATTAATCCCAGTGTCCCCTTCGTTGTGAATGTGAATAGAGGCGCGATCTCAATGTTTACATTTGGAGAGTAAAGGTTTGTTCCTTGTGTTGTCATATTACATGGACTTTCAGGGACGTTATACAATAACGTTTAAATAAAAAGGACCGTTGGACCGTTGCATTCATAGTCTGTGGCACTCTGTCTCTGTGGTTGTGAAAAATTTGTACTTGGACTTTTCGGATAAATCAAAAGACAATTAAAAGAGGTACACGCAAGGCTAGCTGCCAGTAATTAATGACTTTTAAGTGCGTTCTCGATTAACACTTTTTAAAATTTCCATTGCAGACATGCCGAATTAAGTCGACTTGTAAAATGGGGAAGAAATACAGGTCATACGCTTGCTTCGTGTGCTGTGGCCGGTTCAAGAAGTACACGGCGTTTTCAAGATTTGCAGACGAGAGATCGGAGGATCGTCAGTTGTCTCTGCAAGTCCTATCGAACCATTTCGGTGTGCCAGTAGGGCCGGTTCACTCTGCTGCGTCGAATTTCAAACGCAGTGAGTCCTTCTATTGTAGAAGTTGCGCCAAGTGGTTCCAGCGAATCTTGTCGGGAACGAGTATCGATACGGTAGCATTGGAAAGTGAAATTCTGAAACTACAGAAAACCCTGCTGAAGAAGCTGAAACAACTTGATGCCAGCGCATGGAAGGTGAAAGAGGGTGTGGAGGGCATCAAAGCA
>JAQGAD010000487.1:0-37270 GCA_034696625.1 Isotomurus palustris | reverse complement strand
GATAGTTCTGAAGTTAATGGTAGTACAATTCTTACCTCCTAAGAAAGTCTCTTCGAACGTGTACATAGCATTTAAGGTTTGAGCAGGTTCTCTGTGTACTCTTAGCTTCCAGTCCCAACGGAAAACGAGGGAGACAAATTGTAATCCAAAAAATGGAACTCCCGAGCATCGCTTTGCCATACTTAGCTCATCATTGCACGTCAGGTTGACAGCCATAATAATTGTGTACACCGTGTGAAGCAGAAATCCAACATAATGTATGAACATCCGACGCCGTGGTCCACTTATGACAGTGACCTTTTGCAATTTATCATCCCATAAATACGAAGAGCAATGTATAAATTCATAGATTCTTAACTGCTGTTTCAGATGCTTTCGAAAAGTTATCGTTAACATTGTAGATCGAAATACACTTTTCAAACGACACTAATATACTGGCTTTGTTTGCAGGATATTCCCTATTTTAATACATTTCAAAGCTCATTTCGACTCCACCCGAGTATTTGTTTTTTGCGGAATATTTAAGATGAATGATTGTTATGCAAGTCTGTAAGTCGGATGACAATCTACAAGCTGGCTTCGAGGCTTGCTAGCTGTGGCATAGGATCTGGATTGCTGACTTAATGACAAACATATAATTTTGTATATAATGTAGAGATATATGATACTAATACTACACACAAAATGTGAGTCATTAAATTATCAATGCCAATGAAAGGAGAATTGACAAATGTCAAAAACATTATAATTATTCATTGGGAATATGATACGGTTATGAGACACATTTATTGATATAATACGTCTGAAGTCTGAGGTCTGACACATTATGTGTATTGTCGCCCTGTCGCAAAAACACAGTCAACAGTTTATATTTTACAGATAAATAAGCCAGAAGAAGCACGTACATTTAATATTAAACAGTGGTTCTATTGTCATAACCTATAACAGATAGTTTTGCCTTTAAACACAACGTCCAGTCAGATATTTCAAAACAATTATGTTTCAAGCAGTAACTTTAAAATTACTGACAACTGATTTGAGGTGTTACTTCAATTCAATAATATTTTCTACTATATTCAGTACTGGCTGTTTGGAAATAAATATTATTTGCTTGTGTATTCATTTACAATTTATTATCTAAATAATTTAGAAGTTTAGCTTGTGACCGAACCGAAAGTGTTTCTCGCATATTCCCAGAATCAGCACTGTTTGGAATCACTCAAGGAAGTAGAAAGTTTAAGTTTATGTTTCCTATACAGTAAAGGCAGAAACGGATAGATGATGAATTTGGAAACTACCTAGAAAATCATTTCGGAAATTTGTAACCAGGTTTAAAAATTATGATTTATGAATCAGGAATTTCGAGTGTTTAGAGAAATTAGTAATCAAAGTCAAAGGATACTGAAAGTAATGAAGTTATTGGTCTCTATTTGGTGCATAAATTAGACTTTACACAAACACATTTAACGTAAATAATTTTGGCACTGATAATAAGCAATCATACTGCGTGGTTAAAGTTGTAATGATTGAAATTCAAAACTGACATTAAATTACAATCGAAACATTTTTCAGTTGAAATGTTGGAAGCAAATATTCAGATTAATAATCTCGGTAGTCGGACTTTAAATAGCTTGTGAGGTGAGTTCGAGTCAAAAGACGATAGCAAAAATCGAGACCATCAGATATTCAGGATTTCATACCTTCCCCATTAACAGGGTTTCCCCTCACTGTCTATTGAACTCCCTGCATGTCTAAATGCCCAAATCAAACCTATGCAGACTCCGCCAAATTCTCTGATATTAATTTATTCTAACATGCATTTTTAAATGTTTTTTTAAATCTTTTCAAGTAAATTAATCAATATAATTATAGCTTGCTGCCATTAGCTGTAATACGTCTGCTAAATAAGTAAACGATTTCCTATTTATGTACAATAATTTCATGAAAAGGTGTGCCTACTGTCTACGATATTCATAAGGCTTAGGCTTGCAAAAGGATGCTACTCTTCAGCTGCTAGATTCATATAATACAGCTAAAAACAGCATTGATGAGTTCTGCTTCAATTCATTAATTTCAAAATATTCATCAAAATGGTATGAAAATCTTGACACTTTTATTATATCTACACTACATGCATTGTTGTTTTGTAATGATTTGTAAAATAATATATTATGACGAATTATTATATTTGTTTGCATTCAATTTGACCTATGCACAAGAGATGGACGCGCACCAATGACAAAGTACCAATTTAATCAATTTTATTCGCCACTGACACATACAATGCTGGACGAAACACAAAGTAAATTAACATAATTAAATGTATTTTCTATCGTGCACTTCCTCCAGTTTGACTGTTTTCCTCCACAAAGCGACGGAGTAAGTAGGAGACAACTGTTCGAGTTCTGATCGGAGCTCTCAACTCTCAACTTAAGTTCTCTTCTGAATCCGAAATTCTGCACAAGTGCACCTTGGCCATACTGACACTGTCATTTGCTTGCAAAAGCGTAAAATTTTCCTTTCTGAACTGTTCCTGAAAGGTATTAATGCAGAGCCTCTGACTACAATTAATTCTAATAATAACCAAACTCTTTGACCCAAACATCATCGAAAACTCTGTAGATAAGGTATTTCCAGACAACGAATGCAATACTAGCAATACAACGTGCAATGCATGTGTTATTGACTAAAATCAGTGCTAAAGTATTGATTCTATAATAACGATCTAATGAGTAATGAGGTCAACTTCTCGCATAGCAAAATCATATGAATGAATAATAACTTTAGTGGATTTTACTTAATTATTGCACCTTTGTCTAACAGACAAACCACCAATTTCCAAATTAATCTTCCCTTCCGAATAATCTTCAATAAATAAAATAAGAAAATATTACTGCCTCAACTTTTTGTGTACATGACACATGAGTACATGCTAAGAATAAAATTATAGCATTTAAAAGTTTGAAGTAATTCTATCCAATTTATGACATTTGAAATTAAATTAAATATGTGAGAAGTGAGGGGAAATGTAAATGAGTAAAACAATTTTTGAAACTCAAACATATTTCAAAAATGAGGTTTGTCTTTATGAGAAAGGCAAGTTAGGTTTGAGGTTTGATTCAATTTCCTTAAATTAGCTCCGAAGTAAAGTTTAAATAACTGAAAAGATATTTTGTTATTTTGTTTCAAAATTGAATATTTTGTTGTATATTCTTGTATTTGTGAATCGGTGGCCTTACTTTCATGACTTTGTTGTCTCTGTCACTAGAATTAACCTATTACAGTTCCGAGGATTTTGACACAGCCAAAGTCATGACCGTGACATAAATAGATTAAGTTTTAATTACAATTTATAATCAGAGATAACCTTAAAATGGTAGCATCAGAAAAAAAAATCAAAAATTGTGTGGCAGCCATTGCCGTTATTATTACGATCATCATCATTGGCTCATCATGATGGTTGGTTCGGGTAGAAGTTGGTTTTATTATAGAAGAGTCCAAAATTGAAAAACTCCTCGACAAGCACGAAACTTGTGTTGCAGCACATTCGCCTAGATGCGATATGCTTTTCTTGCCTAGCTTTTAAAGAGTCAGATTACTTGACCACTAAAATGAGTTGTGCTTGTTTACGTCAGCAATAAAGTGCATGAAAACTTTAAATTCGAAATTATGAAACTACAGTTAAAATTTGGAATTAAATAAGCAAAGAAGATGGTATATAAGGTAGGAGCTTAAAATAAAAATTGCAGTGGAAGAGCGCAGAAGAATAGGCTGGGATTGGGAAACTCGTACAAAATGACTCCCCATCCCTACCATAGTGCTAATGTTGGTAAAGGATTTTCGAAAAGCTATTTGAAATTTTGAAATTCTAAAATTACCTGCGGGTGTGGGAACAATGTCCCTACGATAATCCAAAGTTTCATGGAAATCTATTCATCGGTTGGTTCGAAATAAATTCGTAAAGTTTGGCATAGGAATCTCAAGCTTGAAAAATCTGTGTCACTGCATCAGAATTTCGAATTAATTTCTCCGTAAAATTGACTAAAAATTTCGAATTTTTTTCTCAATTCTAAAGCAACATACATCTGGCTTATAATGGGCATACTCAAAAAGGTGAAAACATTTTCAGATTTTACAAAATTTTGAAAAACCTATGAAAACTATGTAAAATCATTCAAGTCATTGTTCGAAATTCAGTCAATTTTGAGACTGCCCTTTGACCTATCACCCCCGGGTTTTCTTTGTTAGGTAGCTAGATACCACAGATATGAAACCAGGTAGGCAGAATTTTGAAAATCAATTTGGAAATTTCACAGAAATTCTGAGAAGTTGCGGAAGAAACACATGAGACGCGAGAAGAGAGATGAGAAAGAGGTTGCGAGCGAGAGAAATTGAATGGGGTTCTAATACGTCCGCCCTCCGTACAAAACTCACGGCCACAGATTCATTCGTAAACATTCTTCCTTCCAAGTCACTCGAGCACGTTACTTCGACTACTCAATCTCAACCCTTAAACAAGGTAAGCCAACCCCCCTCACTTCCTTCCCCACACCCACCCCCCACAGCCATTATCCATCATCCCCACCCCCACTAATTACTACTTCCTCTGCAATGAAAATGCGTTTCCACTTATTGAAAATTTGACAGCTTGTCTATGTGTGCATTGTACTAAAAATGTTTTTTGTTGATTTGATGTTGACAGACTTGTTTTGTTCATACGCACATCTGTAAACAAAGAATTAAGATGGCTGACACCGCTGCAGATAACGCTGAAGTTCAGGCTGCGCCCGCTGTACCTGCAGATTCGGGCAAACCGAAGAAGGTTGCGAAGGCTAAGGCTGCGAAGCCTAAAGCTGCCGCTGCAGCGAAGTCTCCGAAGAAGCCAAGAGCTAAGGCTACCTCAGATCATCCCAAAATTTCTGTTATGGTCAATGGAGCTATCAAAGGGCTTGCTGAGAGGGGAGGGTCATCTCTCAAAGCGATCAAGAAATACATCACTGACAACTACAAAGTTGATGCTGAGAAGCTGGCTCCGTTTATCAGAAGATACTTGAAGTCAGGAGTTACTAATGGGCAGCTCGTGCAGGTGAAGGGGAAGGGAGCTAATGGGTCATTCCGTCTTCCTGCGAAGGGCACTGCTGGTGCCGCTGCTGGTGGACCTGCTAAGGCTCTAAAGGTAAAGAAGGCTGCTCCTAAACCCAAGGCTGCTGGAAGTCCTAAGAAAGCGAAGGCTGCTGCAGTAGAGAAGAAGCCTAAGGCCAAGAAGGCAGCGTCACCCAAGAAAGCTGCTCCTGCGAAGGCTGCAGCCAAACCCAAGAAAGTTGAGGCCAAGCCTGCTGCTCCAGCGTCCCCAGTGAAGCCTAAGAAAGCCGCAGTCTCCCCCAAGAAAGCGACGAAAGCTCCTGCTCCCAAGAAGAGTCCTGCGAAACCCAAGACTGCGAAGGCGCCCAAGAAGCCCAAGTCTCCCAAGCCGAAGAAGGCTGCCAAGCCCAAAGCCGCTTCTCCTAAGAAAGCTGCACCCAAGAAGAAATAAGAGACTTTTGGTTTATTTACGAAATTACCATTCATTCTCATTAGTCGTAAGAAAACTTGTTAATATTATACCAATACCTAATTTTTTATACCGTTTGAGAGAATAGTCGTTGGAGAGCCGACAAGCACTTAATAGTTCTTTTTAGCTAGCAATCAAAGATGTCTCATTTCTTTTCTCGAACGTCCGAGCTATCGAACTGTAAAAGCTTTATGTGTTTCAGCGTGAACTTAATAGTGTGTAAAAGGTGTGGTTCAGTTAGGTGACTCATTTAAAAAAAATCTTACATATATAGCTTAGTCGAAGGCGAGAAGTTAAGTGATACTCACCAATGGGTCTCGCGTACTTGTGAGCTGAAATGTGGAGTGTTCTGTCAGCCCTTGCTTGTGTATCATCACCATTAAGTACACCAGCAGACTAATCAGTACAAAATGTCTTCGTCTCAGTGTGCAATTGGAATAGCAAAATGTTGATGGTATTTCCCTCGATTGTTCTAACTGAAGTATGAGTTCATTTCATACTGTAATCTTTTACTGTCAAAGAATCCTGTGTAATATGTACGAAACTTATACATAACTTATAACAAATTGAATATTTATTGTTCCAATAATAGTAGAGTAGCTGATTGCTGGTCACAGCAATGAGATAAATAAATATGATTTAAAGAGGTTTTATGAATTTTGTCAAATGAAATGTGTCTTTTCTGACTAAATTAATTTTCATTGGCATCTTGAACTTTCGAAGCATCGCAGCATCTGGCGAGTTATTCTTCCGGATTATAATAACATCCATTGTGTTTAAATGAATCTTCTTTCAACGGAACTTCTCGAGAATGCTTCCGAACGCGCAAGCTGACTGCCCTGCTCCTATCTTTAAATTCTAGCAAAACTCGACATCTCACTTTAGCAGGGCAACAGTTGACTCGAAAATATTTGCAGGAAGAAAGGTACTACAGCATTCTGGGGCTTTGCTCAACACGTTTGTGTTTTTACAACTTTACTACTCTGGAGAGCCCACTCAGTTTGTAGCTTTCGTTCATTGAGACTTTTGCACCTAAAATGTACAAGTAACATATAAGGACTAGAAATACAGATAGAAACTCTTTTGTCTGGGTTTTCTCGGTTGCGTGTGTTGTTGCGTAAAATCTAACTGGGGAGCATGCTTATGGTAGACTTACACAACTACTAACTACACTATTCTACCCTGATCCGGGAGTCCTGGGAGTCTCGGAGTCTCCTTTACGCAGATCACTCGAGCTGTCTTCTCAGAAACAATCTTTTAGCCTGTGATTTCTGGTCCCCTACATCGGAGAGAAAGATATTATGCCCCCTGCTTTGCACATCTTCACAAACGAGTTTCACGCAGATTTCTTATCCCACACTTGTGTTTGCCAAAATAAGATCATGAATCCCTCCCTCCCGTGGTGCAATCCGCATCAATGCCAAACAATTTACACTCAAGTCACATAATAAATCCAATTATTCAATCACCACTTTTAATTCCGTTTCTCACGTTCTGGGCTCGGAGTAGTGTACAATAAGGTCCAGGGCGGTTTTGAGGAGGTCTTGACTCATGTAGATTTTATTGTACGGAGGAGTCACATTCTCCTGGAAGTACTGCATGCACGGTCCCAACAATCTTATTGCTTCGAATGGCTTGTTCTTCAAAATGAGGTCATAGGCCGAGAAGAAATTCTCTATCTTTACATCTAACTGATCTCTTACTTCCATGAGGTCATGACCTTTCTTGCATCCTCTGCAGTAGCCCTTTTTGTCCAGAATAAATCTTGCCATGGCTGACCCTCCTCCTGATTTCTCCCCAGGGACCCCTTTATTTCGGGTGCATGTTGCACAGCAGAATTTCGGTTCTGTTTCACTAACTTTCGCTAAAATAGGCCATTTCTGGTTGCAGGCTATGCAGGTGCACTCAAAGTTGTATGTCTTCATTAAGTAGTCCTTTCTTTCCTCCAAAGTATCCGAGAGAAAGAGTTTTGAGTAGCCAGTGACCAACTCATCTCCTGCCTTCAGACCCTTCAGGGTTACCAAAGCCATGCGACCGTGAGTTAAGTCAAATACTCGGGTAACATTTGGATCACAGGAGTGATTAAGTAGACTTGAGGTTGAGTAGACAGCAGATCCATACTGAGGGAGCTGAAGAGATCGAATCCGTTCCTGGAGAATGGTGGGTTCTTTCACAAGTAAACTGATCCCTTCAAGTCCTACGACTTCGTCTACAGAAATAGAGTTGCATGGGATGTTCTCGATGTGATGGAGGATCATTGACGCTACGAATGTCTTGAAGTATTCCTGGGGATGTGTCGGCAAGTAGTTGATGCTTGTGTAGAAGGAAGTCATTATCTCCAAGATATTAGAGTAAATTAGGCCTTGTATCACATTTGTGAAGTATTCTACTTCAGCCTTGTCCAAAATTTGACTTTGATCCGAATTCTTGGATTTGTTTTGGGAAGATTTGGAACCGGAATGAGAAATTAGGTGAAAGATAGGAAGGTAGGAACAGGCATCGTAGACTTGTGTCTCAGGATTTGCTCCCAAAATAGTTCCTGATTGATTGTTGTTATTATTCTTGTTGTTATTTCCTGTTAAGAAGAACTTGGGGTCTTTCGTGATGAACAACCGATACAGTTCCTTTGGGCCTAAAGAACATATGATTCTGAGCGCAAGAAGAACGTATCGTGGGGTGCTGGTGTAGTGAAGATAAGCCATACATGGGCATTCATACTGATGGTACTTCGAGTACGCAGCTTCCAAACAATTATCTGAGCAGTAAACTTCCTGCAATGTTAACAACATTATGAAAGCGAATTCTTAATTCATTAATTAATTCACTTGAACACGAATAAGTTGACAGACTTACGAAGACACAACCACGACAGGGGATGCCCCCTCCGCCTCGAATTTTACCGAGGCAGTAATGACAGTGATCTAGATCCCATTTCAGTCCATTTTTGAGCACTTTAACGTACGGCTCCTCTACCACTACGGTTGTACCTACGTTCGTATTTAAAATCAAAATTATCGTTACCGATAAAAAGATGCATCTCATTTAATAACAAAATAAATTTCGTAATTATATTCCTACCTGCAGGAATGTCCCGATTTACAACGAGCTGTCTGCCTTTTACAGGATCCACTTTAATTTCAACAAAGCTTTCGGCAACCGGAAGCAAAGAATTAGGCTTTTTAACCTTAAAGAGCAAAAGATTCTTGTACTTCCTTCGCTTCTCCATCTCTTCCAGTGAATCTTTCGCCAATTCTTGCATGAAACTGGCTTTCTCTAATAAAAACTTCTCGCAGCATTCTTTTCTCTCAATCAGCTCTTTGCGTAATTCCTCGTACTCAGAGTCTTCTTGGGATCCCAAAAGCTCTAAAGTAAATTGAATGTCTCGAAGAGCTTCTTCGCCTCCACGAGCTTGCAGTAGAACTGCTGATCTTTCTGCCAGTGAGAGTATCAACGCTGAGGTTGGTTTCTGGGAAGATGAGGAAGGTTCATTTCCGGAAGGTTTAGAAGAATACGGAGCATAAGCTACAGCAAGATTGTAATATTTTAAGGCTTCTTTAAGATGCTTCTGTGAATGTGCAGCTTTCCCTATTTCTCGCAAAATTGATGCTGTAGCTGTGTTTTTTCTGTAGACTATAAAAGTAAATTACAGGTGGATTAGCAATGAGAATTACTTTGATTGATGTCTCAGAGGAAGGAAGTAATTATTTTCAAGGTACCATTGATGTCTTCCTCTGAGTAAGGAACCCATTCGAAGAACCGTTTGAACATGTGAATCCTTCCAACATTGTCTAAGTTAGTTTTTAAAAGGGCTTCGAAATTAACTCCGGAATTGTCCACTTTATCGAAGAACTTAGCACTGATTTCCTCTTTATGGTCTACATCTTGGTCTACAGGAAACTCCCCATCCACCATCCTCTGAATTAGTGTGTAATCAGCCATATCAAAATACTTGAGCTAATTAATCTAATAAGAAATGGTGTAAAATATATAAATAAAAATTCAAATAGGAGGTAATTGAGCACAAGTTAGTGGAGTGTTCTGAATTTTCCTGACCTCCATTAGAACAAGAGCACGTCGCTCATTCCGAATTTTGGTTCGGAAGATCGTTCATATAAAATAGATTCAACACAAGCAGTGGTAGAAGTTGCATCCGAAGGCATATAGTAGATTTGCCGAATGAACGAAGTTTCAAGCAGTTTCTAAAAATAAGTTCAAAACAATCCGAATTCTGGAGATGCTAACTCGTTCCATCCGCATTCAACACCGACTTTTTCTGTGCCACAGAAGAACAGAGTGGATCTCTCTTTTACTTGAAGAATGCAACATAATAATAAATTGTATGCGAGCCCTATATGCAAGCTAAGATGAGTTCATATGCTCACGGCTGATATGGGAAATTTTTCAGTACAAGCAACGTAAGCTGACACTTGATTAGCTGCAATATGAGAAACTAACTTGTTTGAACAAACCGGAATATCATAATTATTATATTCAATTAATACTTCATAAGTGTAACAAAACAAAAGATTGATTATCTTTATATTTAGGCTCGCAATGGCACGAATCTCCAGTGTCGGTCAGGCAAATATTTGTCACACTTTCCTTCGACAATCTCTCGTCGACGGCTATTAAAATTCAATAATAATTATTTTTACTTTTCTTGAAATATGAATGATATTTAAATTTTGTGAAGCTATCTAATTGAAATTGTTACCCCCCACTGATGAGACAAAGTCCAGTTCGCTGATTTTGAATTTCATAACCATCATTAGCCACAGACACGAAGGTCCACTTCTCGGGTAAAGCGTATTTTTTTGCTGGGTCACGGAAAAAGGACAAGGCGTTGTTAGTAGAATATTTCTCCGGAATCAGCTGAAATCCGGACCCTGAATATTGAAGACATTCATTCAGTCGAAATTCGTATTATAAAATCATATGAAGTTTCATTTGATTGCACTAATTCTTCTTGCCTGATTTTTCAATATTCCATCTCTGTTCTCCAAAGTTTTGCCAATTTTCCCCGACTACTTTCGCGAATGCACTGTTGGCTCCTTCAGTGGTGATATGCTAAAATAAAATTTGGAATCAAACTAATAGAAATACTAACGAAATATATTTAAGTATATAAACTACAATTAAGGAGTTCTGAATATTATACCAGTTTATCGTTGAGATTTTCAATCCTGTAGAGACCTTCACGCATATCAGCACGAATGGCTTGAAAACAACCTGCAACAGCCAAAATGCTGCAGATTCTGAGAGTTGTTAGAAACATATTGTTAGGAAATGCTGGAGTATGTAGAACTTTTCTCGGGCTGCTGTGGTGCAATGGTGGTTGCAACAATATTAATAACTGAAAGCCCAGAAAGTGTTGACTGCAAGAGGTGAGTCTGTGAGATGGCCCAAGAAAAATAGGAGCAAAAGTGTACCTTTATAACAGTGCAGTGGTTGATTAAAGAGTATGAAATATGTCAGGCTTAAGACTGGCTCAACAGGCAAGCAATCTACAATGTGCGATAACAAATCAAAAACCTGTTTTGTAGGAAAGCTGTTATTAAAGATTTCTAGATCATACAACTTGACACACTGCACTTTAACTCTTTCCGTCCGACTTTTCGATGGACAGATACTTTTATTATATTGTAAAAAACAATAAAATAATACACTTCAAAGTACTTCAAACTATTGGCTAGTTAACAAAGTGATAACTACAATACAAGATATTTAGGTAAAATATATAAAGATAGAATTATTAGATATCATATTAGATACTTCAGTACTGCAGTTACAAACCCGATGCGAATAAAAAAATTCAATGTTTAATGGATACTGAATCAGTTGGTTAATATTTATTTTTGTCTTTCCTATCACCGTCAGTCCTTTCATTCAAAATCATTACCATTTGTCAGCATTGCGTTTTTGATAGCTTCGTCTTTGCGAAGTTTTCCGTAATACACGGTAAACGTCTTGAGACGATTGCCGACGAAGTTGGCTTCTATTTCAACGAACTCACCTCCACCACACATCGCCACCTGAGTCAAGAAATTACATACTTATCTTTAGTGACTGTTCTCATCCAAATGCATGTCAAGGCCTATCGACGTCGACATTTAGCGATAAAACAGTCATGAGCCATATCGCGAAGTGCCTTTGAAATTTTTAGACAACTCAGTACCTGGTCTCTGTTCACATTCTTGGGCAAGAAATACGCAATGTGTGGAGTGATTCTCCTTGCAGCTTCATAAACTTTAAAGCCGTCCATTGGAATCATTGTTTGCAAATCGAACATAGGTGCAGCATTATAGTTAGGTCCTCCCCAGGGTGGGCTCAAGAATACTACATCAGCTGACAGGGTAGGAGCAAGCTCCATAAAATCCCCGACGATAAACTCAATTTTGTCCTCCACACCATAAATAGATGCATTGTGTCTGCAGAACTCGATTTTCACAGGATCGATGTCAATAGCAATAACTATGAGAAATGCACAAGAGTAAGTGATTGCAATTATTATTAAATTAAGAACTTAGCTTTACTTGCAATCGTACTGTACCTCGACCACAAGTTTTAGCAAACTGAATAGTGTTTCCCCCACATCCACAGAAGGCATCAATAATTGTTCCCTCAGTCTTACATCTTTCAGCAATATGTTGTGCAATCTTTTCTGGAGTCACCGAGAACCACGACTCTACAAGACAGGAGTTCATAGTAAATATTAGTAGGTTGTTGATTCAGAGATAAACCAAACGAAAAGCGACCTCTAACCTCTGTCTAACTTGATCCCGTCGTCGAATTTAGAGAACAATTCGTAACGTTGTTGCCAGTATTTTCTTAACTCTCGATCCTTTCTTGCTTGGGTCTTCGTTACCTCAGGGTTGCCTTTGTAGTTTTTCTGCGCAAACGATGCATACTCAGTCTTGTACACATCAGTAGAGTGTGCTTGCCAAGCATCATCCCAAAGTTTCTTCAAATTTTCAGGAAATTCATCAACGCTAGCAGTTGCTCCAGAAGGCCCACTTTCTTCAGTTCCTGATACACGTCTTCTCTTCATGCTCACACATGATTTCAGAGGTAGTTTCTCACCTTCCATCACCGTTTTGGCGTCCTCTACAGCGGTAACCTCCACCCCTTTACTAGCAGAGACAGAGTTACCTGCTCTTTTGAAGCTCAACGGATTTTCGTCCTCCGAACTTGACGAACTACTATCGCTCACAAGACTCATGTTCGATATTCTGCTCACAGGATCGAAGTCTGGGTTAATATAATCTTTGTACTTTTCAGTCCAAGACTCCCAAAGAAGTGTTTCACCGTGCGACGCCCAATACTCGTCCCACGTCGCTAAAAACCTTCTGTTATATTCTTCAACGTCCAGCTCTTCGGTCTCGTCTTCAGAAGCACTGGAATTCTCACTCTCTTCACTGAACTCCTGCAAATTCAAGGAACAATGGAACGAAGTGATTATTACTCTCCCGTCGTATCGCTCCCTGAACAGTCGGTTGGATCTTTTTCTTTTGTTTTTCTTGCTCCTGCTGCAAATCAAGAGTTTCCATTAACACTAAACAAACGTAGTAACAAAATTACTTCTACTGATATAAATATCCTTACGCTTTTCCCCTTTTCCGCGAACGCCTCAAGTTAACTTCCTTCTCGTCAGTATCCGTCGACGAGTCAAACTCAATCGATGACGACAACACAAAATCGTCGTCGTTCTTCAAGTGCTGCCCTTCAACTCCTTTAAGGGACTCCAGCAACGGCCCCAATGCTTTCGATTCCGTAGTTTCCGACTCGCACTCTTTGGATTTTAAACTGCCTGTACCTTCCACAGGCTCGCACTCGTCGACTTCTGAACAGGAAAGTTCAGACGATGACCACCGGACCGCAACAAGACTAGAAGAAATAGACCGTGAATCTACGTCCTCCAAACAAAGCGCAGTCATTCCCCGTGCCTCCTCATCGTCTGGAACTGAAACACAGAAGGCGAAGGCTGTTTTTACCTGTTAATGTCTTTTCGACGACTGTCGGAATAAAGAAAATACTTCTTTTGTCCTATTCCGTCTTCATCCTCACCTGCGTGTCTATTGCTGCTACTGCTACTATTCATTTAGCAGAATTGAACGAAGCTTCCACGCCGGTAGACTGCTGAGGTCACTGGGCGAAGGCTGGTGAACTACGTCTCCGAAATCCGAAGTGCATTGAATGGGAGTTGCGGAATGAGCGACGTGCGAAGTAATCGGAGGGATGATGTGTTGTTGTTGATGGGAGAGCACGTGAAGTGAAGTTGCCGGTGGTGGAGTTCATATGAACGAGACTCGTCTCGTTTCCCGCATCCACTCAAACTGTACAGAAGATTTTCTCAGCTGTGAAATCCGAATTCAAAACATCAGCGATTGTAGATTTCGGATTGTTTCAGGCCGATTGATCAGGTCGACTAAAATGCTGCGACACGGATTGGCGACACTCACAAGGACCCTTGGGTCCTCTTTTACTCCAGCTGTCGCTAACTCTGAGGTAATAGCGTGTGAAAGCAATTATATTATAGCAACCTGGAATATTTATTTTTAAATAATAAATTGAAATGTGTTGGATTTAGAAGTTGGGAATGACTAGATTGCTTCATACCAGCAGTCAGAAATGTTCAGACAGCCTGTTTGTGGTGAGTTTGATAATATGAATTATGTTAATTATGTTTATGATGGATATAGAATGATTGAAATATTCTATGTAATTTGTACACAGCATCGAGACACACCTGAAAACAATCCTGATGTTCCCTTTGAGTTTAACGAAGAGAACAAGAAAGTATGGTTTTTTTGAAACTCCTGTGATCCTTGTTTGTAGCAGTCGGATTAAATTATGTGTAATGCTGTTCCAGAGAGTCACTGCAATCATTGCAAATTACCCGGAAGGGTATGAACGAGCGGCGTTGATTCCTCTTTTGGACCTGGCGCAGCGTCAGCACGGAGGCTGGCTTCCTATTTCAGCAATGCACAAGGTCGCTGAAATTCTTCAAATGCCCAAGATGAGAGTTTATGAAGTAGCTACCTTCTACACAATGTTCATGAGGTACTACTAGAGCTTCAATCGTCGTTAACCACTTGAAAACTTTCGTAACAGGTTGTAGACAAGTAAAGTTCGTCTGATTTTGCAGAAATCCTACGGGAAAATACCACCTACAAGTATGTACAACGACACCGTGCTGGCTTAGGAATTCCGACATGGTTATGAATGTCATCAAAAAGAAGCTTAACATCAAAGTTGGAGAGACTACTAAGGATGGATTATTTACATTGAGTGAAGTTGAATGTCTGGGTGCTTGTGTCAATGCTCCTATGTTATCCGTCAATGATGATTATTACGTAAGCACTAGACATGAATTTTTTGTAAACAATATGATGGAGGTCAGAAATTAATCATCCTGTTTATGATGTTACAGGAGGATTTAACAGAAAAAGATATGGAGGAGATACTAGATGATTTGAAGGCTGGAAAACAACCCCGTCCTGGTCCAAGGTATTTCGAGAATTATAAAATTATAAATTAATCTTGGGATTAACCTCGAAATTCAATTTTTATTGCAGGAGCGGTCGATTTTGTTGTGAACCTAATGGCGGCTTAACCTCGCTCACAGAAGAACCTACCGGCCCAGGATTTGGAGTTAGAAAAGATTTGTAATTATTTAGTAGTGAAACTAGCATATTCCAAAGTCACTTTTCTCTAAATCACAACTCGGTATAAACAATTGTACAGTCGTATAATAATAGAGATGATTGAGTTTATCTTAAATGTAGTGAAATCCCCGAAGAAAACCTTGTCCAATAAAAACATCAATTGAAATTACGTGGTTCACAATATTTTGTTTCGATTTATTTTCCGACAGTTTCTCGATTATCGTTCGTTCATACTGAAATTACATTAACGCAGGTACAATACCTACAGTGATTCGCTTAATATAAAATAAACTACTATTAGTAGATAGTTACGTCTCAAATTTAAATAATGATAAAACATTTAAAGGTAGAGTTTTACGTGGCTAATATAGATGTGTCACAGATCATTGTCAAACAGTATTGCATTGTAAAAACCCCTCTAATACCACTCGGTCTATTTCATAATTTTAAGTGTACATCAAGATCTAGTTGCAAATTAATCTATTTCAAGTCTCTTAAAGCTCCCACTAACTCCGGACATGACGAGTTTGTTTGCTACAGAAGCTCCACAAGTTTCGCTTCCGATGCAACTGGCTTTCTTCATCAGCTCCATATCGATGTGCATTCTATCCAAGGCAAGAAGACGAGACTGCCTATCTCTGATTTCGTCTTTGAACATTTCTGCAAGTCAAATAAAGTACAATGAACATTTGAGCAACAGTTAACAAAAACATCCTGTTGAGATGCAAAATGTAGATGAGTTCTTACCAATCATCTCTGCCATTGGGACTTCTCCTCCATACTCTTTGGGCAGCAGTTTAGTCTCAATGGCTTTGGTGAGGGCTTGGGCATTCTTGTACAGAACAATTCTGCTCTGGAGTTTCTTGGACATAAGTCCCTTAGCGAAGGTGAAGACGTGTCCCAGGATGGATGGAAGTTGAACAAAGTCCATTCGCTTGTGTCTCATTGGCATTCCCTTTTCGGTTGTTCCCCAAATTTTGAGCATGTCAGTTGGATTCCACAGCTTCATGATGTGAGATCCGGTAATACCGCTTTCATCCAAGATGTAATGGAATCCCAGAATTTGGTTTTCTTCATCTTCCAAGAAACTCTCGAACACAACCATCAAAGCCTTCATCACTTGCTCAGTGGTATGCACGTTGGGATCGATGTTTCCTGTACACGTAAAGATTAGATCACATTACTTTTATGATTTACATAATTCTATGAATGGCTATTGCAATTGGGTCAATGCGCTTTTGTGGACCTTGATTATCATCTAAGCTTAGAGATGTAAAGTAGCTTTGCATCTTAACGTGTAAAGAAGACAAGTAATCATTGCAAAACCGGCAGTGCAGCCAGCAAGTAACGCTTCGTTAGTTCACTAAAGGTGTAGGAAGAAGTTGCCGGCCTTGCTAATAAGTTTGCTCAGCTGAATTATTGCCAACTGAGTTACCTTACTAGTGTAACGTTGAACAAGTAACTGATCGTGAGATAACTAACCATACGTTCATCTCCATGCTTCAGAGTCGTCGTTTTTCTTGTTAATGAAATGAACTAAGCTACACGACTGACTCATATCAAAGGATGTGAATTAAATGAATGAGGCAACTTGAGACAAAAAGGGAAATCCTCTTTCTAAGCCTACTTAACTGTCTGTCTAACCGAAATGCAATGATGGGTTTTCGACGCTAATTGAAAGACAATGAGTCAATATGTGATTTCTACTCACCTCCAACTGTGAACAAAATCCTACGGCCATCCTTTCCTCGTTTAGGGAGGGCGAAAGCTACCCTGCAAGAAAATACAACAGAGTTTCAACTGCATGAGCACATATTAAAATTAAAATGCAAAAGTAGAGAGATTTCGAATGACAGTGAAGTCTCAACTTACCCCCGGTCAATCAAATCCATCACTGCTGGGTCATGCATGGAAGTGTCATGAAACCAGCCTGGGTACTCTTGTCTCATACTGATGTATCGCGTAAGAGTCTCTTGGGCCATTGGCACATTGAATTTCTTCTGTCTGAGGAATCTCAGGAGGAAGTTGGAGTCCAGTCGACAATCCTTAATGTAGTTGGTCTTCCGAATCCATTCACGCATTTGATCCAATGACTGTACCCGGTTGATTTCAGTTTCTCCAAGTTCTTTCTTTGCGACTTGTTGCAGGTTGGGACTCAATGTACAGACGTACTTGTCGCACGTGTAAAGCTGAACGAGTTCCTGAGGAAGGAGTTGGTCATCTGGAGTTGGAGAACCTTTACCCATTTTGGAGTGACTGTTGATGCGAAAAACTTCAAACAAAAAACTGAAGAAGGAAGCTTTGTTTGTGTGAAGCAGCTATGAGACTAGCTTCTTAAAAGGAAGACTGCACAGGGGCTGTGTTTGACAACGACTGGTGAAGAAAGCTGAGATGAGATTCTTCTTAAAGGCTCTCTTAGGCTGCCACACTAAATGATTCTCCAAGATCAGCAAATATTGGGACGGACTACGGACGGATATAATTATGACAGGGATTGTATGGGTGGTATTATAGTTTAGAGGTCTAATACCAATTGGCCTCTACCTGCGGTGGCACCGTCTCTTCGCACAGCTACTTTTTCTTCTATCATCGCGCTAGATGATAAGCTAAGGAGAGCCTGCTGAGGAATCTCTCCTGTGTACTCAGCATCCGTAGGTGACTCGTACGTCAGCAAAAGAAAAGATCTGCATTATACAAAGCTCAAACACGTTGCATAATCACACGTTGTGTCTCATGAAACAATATTCGCAAAATAACAAACTGGACTTGGGCTAGATGTGCTGTAAAGTCAACCTTGGTTATGTTTTTCATCAAATGCAAGGTACTCACTTAGATAAAATATATACAGCAAGAGTGCAGGGCTGCTTTTTGAGACTTTTCTCATACTCACTATCGCTACTTACAGTCTATTTTGAAAGAGGCAATTTTTATAGAAATTAAACAGAACTAGACAGCCTTATGCACAAAATTCCTTGGAGTGGTCAGTGGACGGATGAATTTTACTATTGATGCCCACAAAAACTAACAACAGACTCTTCCTGGAAAACTGCAGATAAAAACAACCAATTTTAATTTTCAGTTCAAGTTCAATAAAATAAATTGTTGATTGTTGTAAAAATAACATTACGGGCTAGTTGACTAGTTTCTCTGAAAGATCAAGATTAAACCATCTTGTAATTGTAGGATATCCTATTTTCCTCGTAGTATGTCGTGTGCAAAACCTCTTGGGTGCGGGTGCTTGACTTATATTTGTAGTTTCAATTTGCGTCAGAGTTCAGAATTTTATCGAGGCTAAGTACAGCTTAAACTTAACTAAGGTTCATATAATTTTTTTAACTTGTGACAGAATTCCTACCTGCTACTGTTTATGCAAATTAGAAAAATTAATCATACTAATGTATGCATAATATAATACCGACGATTTGGATACGAACAAAGAAATCAATCGTTGACTTTGAACGATAAAGAGTCAGTGAATTTGTGTTTTCTTGACATTTATTGAAATAGAAAGGAAGTGTCAAGGAATCAGCGAATGACTCATACCTACACAACTTCTAAGGGCACATCTCAGATTCAGAATAAAATAATATCTGAAGCAAAACTAGTTTTTACATTCAAACGATCGTCTTCTTCATCCAAGCGTTAATCTAACGAACCTCATCCACTTAGCATGTGTTTTTTTAATTGTGTCATTACCAACCGAAGCATTACAACGATAATATTGATATAATAACAAAGATCAAAAAGGGAAGTCACTATTTAATTCGTATCATACGTAGTGAATGAATCTCTAGTGAGTCATACTCAGAAATGTATAATGAGTGATGATGATGATGATGATAATCGCAATTAAATCTTCGCACACACGCTGTACACTCGTTTGTTCGCCAAGTCAGCACATGTTGATGCTAAGTACCTAAGGTTATCAGTTTACAACTATTCCTATTAGTATAAGAAAGATGAAGTTGATTTTAGGAAGGAATCATTTATTGATGTCCTGCCTCCTGCATGCTGCATACAGTGAAGTTGGACTTGCAGCAAGATATGGGTCATTGTAGCAGGTCAAGGGTGGCCTTAATCACCACCACCAACCACTACGTTCTGTTCGATTCCTCTTTGTCGTTCTACATTATTTATTTTTGGGCGGATTGACTTCCACAAGGAAAAGGACTTTTTGTCTATTGTCTAATATTGTCTCGAATTCTCATCGAACCAAAAGTGTCAATTCAATTGTGTTATAAACACACTATGAACTTTACGTTCTATCCACCATTGCTGTCCATTGTATCTCTAAATGCCCCAAAACAATCAACATTCTTTAATTACAGAGGATTTTATTGCTTTCCGTTCTTCTCAATCTCTCAATCTCGGTTGTAAAAACAACAATTTAGTCAGTTGATCATTACAATTTGCAAAAAACTTGGGGCATCGCATGCATAGCCGTCAATTAAAGAGACAACAGGTGATGATTTGGACGAGAGTGCTTTTGCATCTTTTTGTTACTCACTTCCACCATTTGCATTGAAAGGCAGCAAGAAGGGCACTTCTTGTCTCTGAAGGTTCTCTACCACTTGAGTGATTGCATCGTCGTGGAACTGAAGATTCCATTTCTTCAGTTTTGAATTGTTGCTCTTCAATTTTTCCACTCCATAGGGAGTTGCCTGGAAAGAAGCCACCAAGATAAGTTGATAGTTGATTTGGTTAATCTAGGAGTTTTTGCATAGTTCAATGGCACACGGCCACATGAAACTACTTTAGTTTTGAGGCTAGATAATCTCTATCCCGGATAAACTGATTTACCTTGGGATAACCTTCCAACAGTAAACACCTGAGGCAAGGAAATGTAAATCCAAGCACAAGACTTATGTTAGTCACCCGAAATCCAATCTTGAATAAACAAAGATATTCAAGTCTTGTGAGAGAAGCTATGGAGTATCCAATTTTTGTTCCAGGGCTTGGAATAAAACTTCCAACTTCGTTCATGAATTTGCATTCTCTCTCACAAATCCCTGTGAAGCCAAAGTCAGTGACACAGTCAACGTTAGTCATATGCAGTTTCTTCAGCTGCGGAAGGTATCTGCAAATGTTTTGCAAGTCTGTGTCTCCGATTCGCGTGCATTGATGAGTTCCGTCGTCTCGAATGAGGAGCTCCGTGAGACATGGGAAGGAGTTTATTATGGTTGTCATTCGCACTGTTTGCCACACCCAATCGGAGCAATTGTAGAATGAAAATGTCCTCACATTCGGTAGAATAGTTTCTGCTGGGACGATAACTTGCAAGTCTGGAGTTCCATGAGCTTCAATGTAGTACTCGGTTAGTTTGTGGAACTCGAAAGAAATCGATTCTGGCATGCGACCAAATGTCGGGACTCTGATGCACTTGATTTTTCTGGGGATGTGATGAAGGAATTTCTGGAACTCGCGTTCCGTGTGGAACTTCATGCGGGGAAGTATTACTTTCTCGAGGGATTGCTGAGATGATAGCACACTAGCTAGAATGTCAGTCTCTGACGGGATTCTGAAAGTCGAGATTTCCCCTCCGTACAAACAGAAGCTTTTAAGGTCGATTTTAGACCAGTCTACTTTCGAAAGGACTTCTGAGCAGTAGACATTCATGATGCTGGCATCTCTTTCGTGATCGGAATTGTTGTTATTGCTGGACTTCTGTGAAACTGTACTTGTAGAAGGGCTTCCAATCGGCGTTACTCTTGAAACAGGAGGGTCAATCAAATACGAATGGAACGTGTGCAAAGTTGATCCGAACTTTTTCAGAATTTCTACAAGAACTTCAAACATCTCGTGGATTGTCTCGTACATGTCATCCACATCGTCGTTCCCAGAGTTCAATTTCAGTCCACCAAGAGGGCTTTTGCAGCTGAATGATAGTCTTTGAAGAGCCTGGGAGTTTTCTAATATGAACTTAGACATGTAGAGAACATCATGGGGGTCTTTTACTCTGAACTCCACTGATTTTAAAGCAGGAAACGACTTTCCAGATCTTTGAATTTGACTTGAGAATTCAGTAAACTTGTTTTTCCATTCTTCCAAGTCATATGGCCATTTGAAAATCGTCCTTCTTATTGTGAGTTCTTGTAAACTTGGACACGATGTGAGAATTTCGATAAACGTAGGCCACGTCATAGTGCTGCAGTACAGCAGCTCCAATTGTACTAAATTCTTGGCAAAGTCTGCCTCAAACGCTGGGATAAAGTGAGATCGAGGAATTCTTATCATTCTTAGCCTTGCAATCGATGGATTTAGCCTCCCAAGGAATTGTGGAACTAATTCTGGAAGAACTGGTAGTCTTTCTGGACTCAGCAGAACGAACGACCTTTTAGCGAACGTCGTATGTTCCATGATCTCTGAGTTCCATTTTCGACTAACTAGTCTGCAGGGCAATAAGTCCCAAAACCTTAAGTAGCTTAGGATCCTTCGTAGCTGGGCTACCTAGAGTTAATTAATAATTATGCATTATGTTATTCAAAGTGATTAAGACCTTCACAGAATCGTTAATTTTGTTAATTTTTAATTTGAAAGTACAGGCAACTCGTTGATATTATGTATCCTTTGCTGCGCAGCTTCTGGAGCTCCAAGGGAGTCAGCCAATTTTTGGTCATCATTGCATTCTTTTTCTTGAGTTTTAAAGTCAACACCAGCTCTTGCGGAGTTGTGCCTATCTCTCGAGTACAGCTCATCTCTGCTCGAGGTGGAGGCAGAAGGTGCGGTGTTCACTCTTTGTTCGACAGTATTTTCTTCATGTAGTTCACTTATATTCGGGGTTGACAGGGGGTCATATTCCCTGTCAATATTCTCTGAACTCATTATGATTTAGACTTCTAGTATGAATTTTAGCTTGATTCCTTGCAGCTACTGCTACTCGATCTGGGAATTAACAGAATTTAGAAGTTTGAATGTTGCTGTGATACTGAACAGTCAAAACCATGCTGGAAACCATCAGAATGCATCTGCCAGTTACTGCACCATATAAACATGAAAGAGCTCGACAAAAATATTTCGACTGATGACTCCAGTTGACTTTTATTCGGTGTTCGTATTTTATGGATGATCATGACACGATATAAGAACAATTGTAGAGAGTTTAGTTTAGGAACTGAAGTTGATGTCAAGGGAAGTCTAATAAATAAGGCTTGATGGGTTTCCTAGTAGTTTGGCAGTAGATTGCAAATATTGGATTTCGCTTGAACCTTCGGAATAGTACTGCGTGGCCCCATTCCGATATCTAAGATTTCATTTTCCTTTTTAGTGATTACAAAACACTTTCGCTTGCCATTTTCAGGAAATGTATTATTAGCTCACTTGATGAGTTCCATGAAATCCTATTTTTTCCAATTTTGGAATATGTTGAAACGCTAAGAAGACTGATACATCTGACACATTTGTTGATAAATCTCGGAGTTCCACGTACTTCAAACCTGCAATCAAAGTAAACGAATATGTTAGCTGCTTAACTGATTACAATATCTGTGGCATTTTCTTTCTACTTAACGTACAATTTGCGTGAGTTATCGGAATCGAACTCTTATCAACAGACGAGTAAACAACCCCCACAATGTCCTTCATTCTCCGAACTTCTTCGTCGCCTATGCAGCATATTCCCCCGTCAGTTATACCAGCCAAATTGCTCATCTTAAGACTTCTGAGTCTTGTCAGTTGAAGAAAGATCGTATTGAACTCGAAGCTATCAAACTCATGTCCTTCTCCACTTCCATCGATTAATTCCAACTCTTGGAGATGCCTAAAAGTTTGCAATATTTCCCTGAGACAGACTCCTTGGAACAAGACGTTCGATCCAGAGTTAAACAACTTGAATGAATTCATCGAAGAATGTCTCGTCCATTTCAGCCTTCCCGTTCGACGGCTTATTCTTTTCTTAACATTCAGCGAGTGCATTGTAAACCTTTCCGTACACACGGAATGGAAATCCACTCCACGAACTGTGTTGAGTAAAAATGGTCGATGGTTTTGAAACTGATGGTCCATTTCATGGAGATCCAACATATAAATAGTGTACTCTATTTTCCTTTGCATATCTCCGTTGAACCGAGAATTGAATCGTTGCAGTGCTAAATCCCATTTGCACCTGGAAAGGTGAACTTGCTGTAAGGTTTCGTCTTGAGACTTTAGAAAAGGAATGAGAACTTCAAATGCCATCGCGGAGAAGAAACTTATTGAAGGAAATCCCAAGAACAGAATTTTAAGTTTCAAACTGGTAAAATCTTCTGTATTTGACCCAACCATCTTAAGAAACTCCACGAAGGGATCGCTATCTTGAGAATATTGAATCAAGTCGGCATCTTCTTCGGTTCTGTGGTCCCATTTAATTCGTAGGTTGTTCAGGGTGTCTTTGCATCGCAAGATTAATTTGGAAAAGAGATAGTACATGTTATGAACTGATAGGGTTTCAAACGGCAGTCCATAATTCTTTGAGACATCGATGTCAATTGTGACTAATGGAGGACAAGCCAGTATGAAGAGGTTTAGGTAAATTTCGGTTGAAACTCGAGAAAACACAGCAATTCTTACAGATTGCAGATTTTTTATCCGCTTCATTCCTTTTCGCCAACTTTTTCTTAACCTGTGGACTCCAGTCAAAATCCCCAATGACTTGAGAGAAGGATTTTCACGATGCCAGTTGAATTCTGTGATGCAAACTTGCATTAAACTGGGCATGGCATAGGCCATGCTGTGAACTAAGTCCAGTACAGAGCAACTTCCTGTGCCGTCTTCCACGATGGTGAGTTTCTTCACCGAAGGAAAGTAGACTTTGAAGGGGGAGGATGACCCCCAAGGGAAACGCGACGTTGTTGGAAAGTCTGAATTCGTTCCAGACGTCACCACACACAGGTCTTCCCAAGGACCCACAATCGACGGATTCCATTTTTTAATCTTGAATTGTTTAAATTCTTTCGAATTATCGATCCTTAGGTTCAATACGATATCTGCTAAAATTCCTTCGGAGCTGATAACTTGATTCCATAAACGACACGTTGCACGCGAGGCTAAAATTGCTTCGAATTCAAGACCTTGCAGTATTTTAAGCAGGATATTTTCCTAAAAAAAGTAGACGTGAACAAGAACTCTGAACTTCTGTTAATTTGATACACTATTTAAAAATTACTGGAAGAAGCCCAAAGTAGTCTTGTTCCATAACTTGAGATCATTCCATATGGGAGTGGTACAAAAATTGTACAAAATGTATCAGTCGTGTTTATATTGTACTATGCCCCTAGTCATGATAGATTATTTTCTGAAAAGCAATATAAATCTAGATCGCCCTTTAAAAAATGTTTCTAAGGTTGATTTTTTTCTAGTCTAAATCAAATTAAACAAAACAATCAAACCCCCAATCATTTTTCAGGCTTCTCTTTATTTCGTTGATTTGTCTTCATTTTGTCAGCTATGAGAGCTTAAGTTCTTAGCGTAACTAAATTGTTCAACATCCAGGATAGGCGTTTACGTTATTTCCTAATCCTTGAAGTCTTCTGCAAACAACGGCCCTGAAGTTTCTGAGTATTTCTGGCTGATCTTTCTGTGACTGTAAATCATTTACAGAAAATAGAAGTTGAAAGTTTGTGACTAGATAAAATTCTGATACTGACCCTTTGCCCATTGTTCAATTTCAATTACCTGGTTTATCACAATAGTTGGAATAAAAGATACCGAAGGATTTAAGCTGTTTGTTAAGATTCCATAATGATAAAGAAATTCGTGTCCTCTCCCGTCTCTGAAGCAATTTAGGATTTCCATAATGTTAACGCTATCAGGATACTTTTCTGCACACTAAATAAAGAAGATAAAAACATTTGATATTTTCCTTGGACTCATGTTAACTTTAACTAATCTACAAGCTAATTGGTGAGTATAAATGAAAAGTACCTTTCTAGCACCGACTTCCTGTCTCTCACGGTCTCTTGATTGCATCATACAGGAGATGTAAGGAGCAACTACTTCCTTTGACGTTAAATTAATAGCACAACCGTGAATCATATTCCCTTGACATTCAGGCTCCCCATGCTGACATTCGAATGTGAAGTAAGGCTACAAAACAAGTAATTAAGCTAAGTAAGTACAGTATTTAATTTTTCAAGTACTGTTTAAGTCAAACTTGGCTGTTATCAAGTTAAATAGAAAAGAATACGAACTTACGAATTTTTGAATTTTGCGACTACTCGCTTTTCCATATGGTACGAAGGTGACATTTAAATACTTAGAGAGATCCTTGAATACAGGAAGCAACTGCTTTACAATGAAATGTTTAGAGTCTGGACACAAGACTTCATAGTAGATTTCTACATCCAACAAACTGATCTTTTGTTCACCGAGATTTTGGATAGTAATATCATTCAGAGAAGGATCACTGTCTTTGCTTATTGTCAGAGATGGGTCGGAGTTCGACACGTCACTGGAAAATCCGTGTGGACCTACAGTGCATGTCATGCTCCATGCGAAGTAGATTATCAATACTGACAAAACTAATACTAATGCGAAGCCTAGACATATCCTGGGAGGCATTTGACAAGTTGATGTTAAACTTTACTCGTATTTAAAATGGCAATCAAATAATAGCTGCATTTGATTTAAACCATACTTACTGGAGATCTAACGGAAGCTGCACTGTTCTTAGAGATGAGATAAAAAATGTTTAAAGTTTAAAGTGAAGGAAGTACATATTTGGCAGAGTATAAGTTACAGGTGTGATCTTAAGAATGGATGACTGCAGGAAGGACAGGTAGAGTTTCTGGTTAACAACTAATTAAATTAGAAGACTGTGATTGGGCTGTTCTTATGTTTTCTTTGGACACAACCGGGTTTGTTTTTCCTACAGATACATATTTATCGATCAGTGCAATGCTTATGTGTGTTATGTGAGTCAAGGAAGGGTTACTTTTTGTGCTGCTGGGTGAGAACGAGTAGCTTTTGTGAAGGTTGTAATGCTAAGACTTGAGTTTCCATACTACTGGGACAAGGCAGAAGGCAGTAGACAATAGAATTGTGCTGAGCTGTGAATATGAATAGGCTACAAAATCGCTATTGATTACGAGCAAGTCATTTCAATTCTGGAGATTCTTTTATCGATTGAGAAACATAATGGAAGGTTAACTCGTTATGTTATTATTATGTTGCAGTGCTCACTCTTTGTACGATGAGTATGGATGCGTGAGAAAAAATCAGAGAAGGAAAATATGATTAATGCTCAATAAAATATTTAGAATTTTTGTAAGTAAATCTGCAAATGTGTCTAAATGATTTATTGTCGAGACTGGAAGATTTTTTAGTCTAATTCATAATCCTCCTTTAGCTAGTGTTACACTGTGGTCTATACCAAGAGATATTTTCTTTGCTGCAGATCCCAATGCAACCTGTAAGTTCGAGCACATTTAGTTAACTTGTTTCGCTTTTCAAATGCACAGTTAGCTACTGCAGTACTCACTCGTAGGGGAAACGGTTGATGGGTCATTTTCCCCAGTCCCAAACAACCATTTGAGTCCTTCCCCCACATAAAGAGGTCACCCACTGAATTAATGGCACCGGCATAAAAAAAACTTGAAGATATACTAACGACTACAACATCAGGACTGAATTTGCTCATCCCGAACAATGGAGGAGGAATTAATGTAGGAGATCTGACTAGACTTTTAGATGGACCCAATCCCAGACTTTTTCCTTGACCCCAAACGTACACCATTCCTTGTTCTACAAATACAAGTTTCAGTAAAAAGCTTTTAGAATTTCTTACTGAATTAGAATGAGCTTGTTTAAAAATCGTACCGTTGAGGATGAATGAGAAAAAATCTCCGATTGCCAAATCTTTAACTTTTCCTATTGTTTTATGAAGAGGAATACGCTTGGGAAAATAATTGATTGTGCTTATGTGCTCCGGATCAGTTTGACCGCATTCATTGCATCCCCACCCGAACAGTTCTCCACTTTCTAAAAATAAAGGCATTTCTCAGATTTTAGTAACTTCATAAGGGTAATAAGCAGATTTAAAAGATTACTGCACCTGTGATAGCTAAGGCACTGGAGCCGGATGTGACTACTTTCAAGACTTTTTGTCCCTCAAGGTCTCCTTTCACCTGTTCGGGCTCCCATGAGTTGAGTACCAGCTTACCCCGACCTAACTGACCCTTCTCATTACTTCCAAAACTGTATACCTTCCCACTGCTGGTTACACAATACCTAAAATGGAACCTTTGCGTTAAAAACATGCACTGAAACTTGTAAGGATTGGTTTGGACTTACGACACATCAAATCTGGAAGCGATGCTGACAACGTCATCATCTCGGAACCCAGAAACCTTATGCAGATACTTTGAGCCAAAGTATTGTTCATCAGGAATGACTACCCGTCCACACTGACCACTGGAGTTGTCCCCTAAAGTAAACAGCCCCAATCCTCCTATGGAAATCAATGAATGAGCTCTTCCAGCTCCCAATGCATTCACACGATGAGAGTTTTTGGCAGCAATTGGCAATGGTACAACGGACAACAAAGTTCCTAAAGGTGCATTGTGTCTCGCTGCCTGAAACCCTACGAATATTAAATCATAAACAATGAAAAACAACCTACAATTCATAAATGCACCACAAAATGCAATATTACAGCTTACCCAATTGCGAGAAAGAATTATCTCCGCACCCGAAAACAATAGGCCCGCTATCCACCCTGGGTTTGATGGCTATGAGGGAGAAGCCATGCCCTGCGACGGCATCCGTGACTTCATGGCTTTCAGCGAACCGGTGTCTCACAGGCTTCCACATGAAAAAATACTGCTTCTGGTCCTTCTCCTTCGGTTTAATGAGGTTTTCCAAGCCAAGTCCTCCATGTTTTGCAAATCCAAAGACGTACAAACGATTTTTGGACCAGTTCTTTTGATTGTACTCGTGCACTAAAATATGCCCAGAAAAAACTGAACCAATCTAAACCAAACCAAGCTTCTTCTTTATATATTGCAATACTTACCGGGAAGTTTCTCTTCGTAGTAAAGATCCTTGTGTTTGGACATCAGGCGCTGGTTGGTGGTCGAAAAGCGACGACACTGAGGACACAATAGCAGTGACCATCTTCTTGAAGCGATCATCGCTGAAAGCGCTATAAATGCGATACTGCACTTAATAAATCGACTTGTGCTCTTGAAGTCTTGGATTCCTAAACTCCGAGTGCAATGTTATTTTAGCTCGCGGGTTAAAATGACAACTTGCGGGAGACTTGAGACTCTTCCAGCGTTCCGTTCCAGAGACCACTGCATTATGATTTCGGATGTTATTCAATTTTTCTAGTTTAGATGAAATTTGGAACTTGAACTATGGCATTAATAAAAAAGTGTTTACTGGATAAAAATATGTGAACACAGGGTATGTTATATTCGCTTGGTAAGGTCCAAAGTTTATTGCAAGAAATACGCTAAACTCAAGAAGACCTTGAGATGCAATATGCATCTCACATATCGTAATAAACTCATGAATATGGAAGAATAATCTAGTAAATCAGAGTACAGTGGTTATTTTTCTAGTAAAATCAAATCTCACAATCAGTTGTAAACGTAGAAGTTTAGCGTGAATAAATTAACACGATAATATTTATATAACTATATAACTATTAGGCATTGACAGCAAGTGTCTAGACGATCTAGATCCTGAGACCATAGATATTGTAGTAGAAATGAAATGTTTGTCTAGAATTTCTATAAAAATAGCGAATCAAAGCAAGTACATGGAACTTGGAACTTACATATAAGCTGCTCCTAAGAGCCTATGATAACACTGACACAATATTGACAATATATTATTGTTCTGCTGAACTCTCTACACACTGTTCGGTGTTCTAAAACTAACCAACATTTTGCTTACTTTTCTACATGTATCACTTCATTCAACAACTGAATGCATTTGGTAGTTGCTTACAAAATAAGTATATCTTTCAACATAAGAATTAACTTAGAAGAGAACAGTTGTGAAACTTAGGAATATATTTCTGTGTAATTAATGACATTCAAGTCTCATAGGACATCCGTTTGCTTGATAAGAACTAGAGATTATTAGGTACCTTGACAGGCCATACAATTTTCATAAGTTGAACTTTAAATTGAGTGAGTGTGCAGAACAAGTTCTATTGTGTGTGCATGAACTATGAAATGATTGAGTTTTAAACAAATACGGTTTGAAAACGGTAGGACGTGTTTAGTAGTTCTATCCACAGTACAGATTGGCTTTTCAGGTATACAAAGGTATTTCGAAAATAAGAGATTCGTTCCCTCATGACGTGGAAGGTTTATTTGTGCTTGGAAATTGAGTTATTTTGCATTTTTGTGCAATTACTGGTATAATTTGATTGCATTCATGTATGAATTGGTTGTAGTTACTGGTCAGTTTGGCTTGGCTTTTTGAATTGCTAGCTCACTCAATTCATCAGTCAATTGAAATTAGTCGGGCTAAAACTTAATGAATGGTAGCTCGTAGTTTAATAACGTGAAATGACTGTATGAATATACTCAATCATTCAAATCATTCGTTGGTTTATATATATCTAGCAACTGATTGCTTACGTCTACGTGTGAATTAATATAATATGTACGTTGTAGTTTTTGACTCCTACAGGATATCAGGTCCTACCTTGTATGTAGTCTGGAAATGAGATTTTATACTGAACTGCTATAATCCTATGTAATATAATACGACAGTGTGCAGTTTCAGTTAGTGATGTTTCGATCCGTTGGTAGTTCCATTAGAACTACCACTGACTTTCATTTTGGCAATGCCGTTAGTTTCGATGCCGTTGGCTCCGTTGATGCCGTTTGCTCCGTTGATGTCGTTGGCTCCGTTGATGCCGTTGGTTCCATTAACGCATTTGGCTCCTTTGATGCCGTTGGTTCCATTAACGCATTTGGTTCCTTGGATGCCGTTAGTTTTGAGGGAACATCCGTTAGTTCCGTCGTGTCCATTGAGGCCAGCCCCCTTGAACTTCCCGTAGCCGACAGTTCCGCTGGCAATGTGGTGGCTGACGGCTTGTTCGTCACTGCAAGCGAGGAATTTTTCGTTGCGCATCATTTTTTCATCACTGTAGATTCCTCCATTAGTCTTCATTCCTCCATTACTTGTTTCGTTTAACGTACCGTTACCATTAGTAGATCCATTTTCGATGCAGCCGTTTGCATCCAAAAGGTTTTGTCCAAGAACTTTGCAGAAATGTTTGTTTCCGTCCCAGCGCTCTTTGAGACTCAGGTTGAACATGGAGTATCGTGGGTCTCCAGTGACTTCCTTGACAATGGAAAGGAATTCAGGAAGTCGTTGTAGCATTTCACTGCCCGCCAGAGTGCTGTATGTCTCAAGTAGGATGAGTCCTTTACATCGAGGATGGCAGGGGTCTTTGTAAATGTCCATTTGGAAGTACTGATCATTGTACAAGAAGCAACGACGAGTCTTGTACACCGTAACGTGATGATGATCCTTCTGGGCTAGCATCATGTTGTAGTCCCTAGCAGTCAGAGTAGTCTTCACTTCCACAATCTGACCTTGAAGTTCAGGTCTTCTGACAGTGTAAGTATAGTTCCAGTGATTCCTAACGCCACGTTTTCTCAGCCGAGCCTGCATGTTGTCCGAGTTCGTTCGGAGGTAATCATGGATAACAGAGAAATCCTGGAACTTGCAGGGAAACTCTCCTTCTGCTGGCAGCGGTCCTTGAACAAGGAACTTGACTTTCTTCGCATCAGTTTGGAGACGATCCCTCACATCAATTCCAAGTCGTTGACAAACAGACTGGATCATCCGCTTCACTTTTGTCTCGAAGTCAGACGAATTGTCAATCACATCAAAGTACGGGTGACCAACCCAAGCTTGTGCAGCTTTTCTATCCAACTCTCGAGCCAATTCGATTCCTTCGGATCGACAGGAATGGTCCTCCACAGAGTAGAAAGGTTCAGCTCCGTTGGCAGCTGAAACCATGTGGATGATTTGATTGTACCGAGTATCTCGAATGTCCACTTCGTGAAGATTATTCTTCGACAAGATGTCATCCCATTGTTTCCTCGAGATAAAAGCTGATGCATCCATCGACCCACGGTCACATATGACAAGGACGTCCCTATCAATGTAGTCGGCAATTTGGAAGAAAGTATTTTCAATCTGCATCATCGTCCGCAACAACTCTTCCTGGAAGGTCATGCCCTGTTCATCCGTCAGCTCTGAGAACTTGATCCCTCCTCCAAGTAACACCGTTGCAGTCTCTGGAACCCTCAACACCTTCCATCCCAGCGTTTCAAAGAAAGAGCAGAGTCTCGCTTGTCCCGTAGTCTTCCCCCCGCAAGGTCCTGCAATCGAACCCACATTACCCACACCATATTTAATATTAAACACGTAGTAGCATATTGAATTAACATTAGTTAACACTTTACCTCCAGTGAGCACGACCTTGTAGATTTTCTTTCGGCCAATGTTACTCATGTCTAAGTTCGCGTCAAAGGTATGTGAATCTGGAATAGAAAGAGAGAACAGGGTTATTAATAGTCAATAGATGAATCTACACGCATCCTACCGAATCCATTCCACATTTTCCTACGAAGTTAAATGGACTGAATAGTAATAGTGAATTAATTAGTGAGTGCATATGAAATGTTCACACACCAGTTAATAAACCGAGAATGGTTTAATTCCTCGTCAGCAAATGAACCATTCTCCGACTTATGAGCCTAAATTTCTGGTGCCGACCGGTTATTTCAGAGTTTAATGCCTACAAATGACTACTTACAAGACAGTGAACTGCTGAACTGTGTGCTTGATTGAACAAACAATTCACGAGAAATGACTATAAATTAAATAATAGCTGGCCTTTCGGCTTATCACTCTTGTGCACCGCCCGGTGATACTACTGATAATGCTGGATCATAGGACAAAAAACCATTTAAATACTTACATGTAAGTCAACACTACCAGATTACGGAGTAGTTTTCCGTTTTCCGTAGAATATTCACAGAGTACTGACTTGTTACTGGCCTGTGTTACTGACAAATACTGAGACTTCGTTACCAAGAAAAACTAAGAGAATATAGAACAAACAACACTACTAGGACGAATAATCTCATAAGAAGTTTGAAGTTGGGACTTCAAGGAATCCCTTCTAAGAGCCATGATGACTAAAAATGAATTTATAAACTATGAATATATTTTAATTTCTCCAGGAAGCATTTAGCTTCCAGGATGGTTGGAAGTGATCAGCGTGACTGAACTCAACTTTCTCCGGGACGACGCATCTCTTTTAGTGACTGACTCACTCTGCCCTTCTTTCTCAAGACGGTGAGACTCTCCTCACTCCATCCAACCTCGTTCGTTAATAAGACTCAATGCTAAATATGGATCTCCGAGGTGTTGGCCAGAGTTTAAGGCTAGACGAAACTCTCTCCACATGATACTGGACCTGTGAAAGCGTGTCATGCTCGTAGAACTCCATGTGCTCCTGCTGTAGATTTTCACACTGTTAGTTGACTGGCATGCACGGAAACGCTGGAAAGATAACGGAACGGAAGTTTCCGGGACTTTCTCGGGGACCAACTGAAAACGGAGTAGTCCATGACATTGGGGACGCCTAGAGAGAGCATTGCCAAAAGTCTAGTTCCTTTGTCCTACCAGTCTACTTCTCTAATGGACATTGAATCTGCAACACACATGCCCACCACGTGCGTCTTACTTTTTGCTCTTTCGGAGTTGCAATTCTAAGATCTGTATATGCAGAATAGAGAATGATTTTACTCAAGTGGATTCTCAGTTGACTCGTACTCCACATAATAATGTTAACTTAGGGGAGTGAATGAACGATAAGACAAAACATACATACACAAATAGATGGGAGGCCGTTTCTTGAACCGTCGACAAGTGGAGGACACATGGAAGTACGCACAGTGTGTGAGTTCCTTGAGAGGAACCAACCGGAAGTTCGCAAGGAGCACAGACATTTTCGATACGCATCCAACTAATATTCTCTAATTTTAAACCTAATGGAAGTCTTGTCTCTTGTAGTAGACTCAGTGCTTGTCGTTCACTTGCTATTTTTGTCTTTCACTTTAAATTAGTTTTGTAAAAAAATAGTTGAAGGGCAGAAGGGACAGAGTTAAGAAAGGAATTAAGGTCTTCGTGAGTCGTTTGAGTGACACATGCAGGCGATGGCTGTGTGCCGATTCCTTCATACGTACGACTTCGTGTTTACTTGGCTCCTGTTCGTCCCTTCCCAAATGGAATGGGATTTTCTGTGCGTGTCAAAATGAGACTTTTCAACACAACTGAAAATGCTTAACTGTATCTGCCTTGGCGTACATTTTGTTATTTGCTTAGTGATAAACCTGGATAAACCTTAGTTCCGATCGGTTCCTAGACCTAAGGTCATCTCATAATTTAGAGAATGCCAGTTGCCAGTATTGTAATGCCATTGGATCTATGCATGTAACCGACACTAAGAATAAAAATGATTAATACGAAATATGATGCCCACAGAATGAAGAATCAGGATGTGCATTTCGCATGCAAAAAAGTTTTACGCTTCAGCCTTGCATGTCTGAGCTCATTTGAATGAGACAGGCTTTTATGAACTTGAGGCAGAAATAATGTATTTTCGACTTAATGTAGAGTTTAGATTACATATGAGATTGGAGGTGTATGCAGGTAGGTGTAGGTTACGAGACTAATAAACTGGCTATGAGAATCGGTGCATGATAATTGATAATGATAAGAATGATAACAAAAGGTAGTTGAGATGATTGCTTACCTTGAGAAAGTAGGGGGAAGCTGAGATTTCAGGTAAGCTCAGGTAGAGTTCCGAGTTGTCCTCCGCAGTTCCAGACAGACTGATGATGAATTCGATACCCCAAGCCGGTCTGATTTCCCTCAGAGACGCGTCTGGCAGTTTTTATGACGAACAAAAAGATAAATGTGAAAGTGTGTGTATTAATTTTGATTGATGGCTTTACAGATGTGTGTTTGTGGAATGTATAGTGTGTTCAATCGAAGTTGGGAGGCAGTCCTTGTGTGGAGGTGACAAGTTATTAAGTGGATAAAGATAGAGTGATAAGCGAGACTAAAAGGTATGTTGCAGGCAGTGTGTGGAGTCAAAGTCAAGGTAAGTTACTGGAGAATCACTGAGGATTCAGAGATCCAGTCAGACAAACTGATCGACAGAGACTGCCTTGTCCTCTAAAAAGCAAAGGTGATTAAAAAGCTGTTTAAACTAAATTAGAAGGATAGCATAGTACATCTTTTAGGATTGTGTTGTGTGAACTGTATTGTCTACATTTGCAGTAAGCATATAAAGTGGTAAGGCGTAAGGATTTGTAATGTAATGTTGAGCATTCCTTGAACTGCCTTGAAGAGTCAGTTTCTACCATTTGATGCCCAACACGGGCTGGATTAAGCCTAGGAGTTTGTATATTATACAATACTTCTACTATGCACAGCTATTATCATATGCATTTATGCACGTTCGTCTTTCATGATCAAGGAGTTAAACCTAACCCGTAGAAGTAATATTTGATTGTGTGTCTGCTTCAATCCTACCTATTGCCTACAGAATTATAGAAAGAAAGCTTCAGTTGGTTATGTAAGAAATCCTAGTTTTTTCAGACTGATTTTGATTTTATAATCTAGTTGTTCCATCAAGGAGAAATTATTTAGTAGAAAAAGAAGAACCTTCTTACGATTTAGTGTTGTCAGATCAGATGCCTATGTGACTGACAGTAAGTCTAATAACGTGAGGAACTTCCTTTTGGAATGATCTCGGCTTTGCATGAGAATGGGTGCAACAGGATTCTTCGTTTATAAGTTATGCTGAAAGCGCATTTTCATCCATCTGCATTTATTAATTAATTTTGCTTTATTGAGAAACCAGTTGTTTAACTCTTTTAATTCAAGTTCAGAGTTTGGGTCGATTGGGGAAGACAGGAAACCCTCATGACACCAGTCAGAGGTAGTATAGTAATCAATACAGATGATCAACTATTAGTTATCAATGTGATAAGGTGTTTAGATCACGGTCAGTGCAGCTGCGATTTCATGATTATTCGTTAGTTTTATAATTTTTTTGCAAGACCGACCCATTATCAACCTCAATGTTAAGGTCGCTCAATATTTGATTGCTTCAGTGCTTCGTCAAACGAGTCATAGCCGTCATAGTTAAGTCAGGAAGGGAGGGAACTAATTATTTCTGATTTCCGAAAGTAAGGCAAATGGGGGCTACTGGAGACAAATTTCGTAGACAGTTTGTCATTCCTGTACGATACCTTAAAAACGCTCATTTAATAGCACCTTCACGGTGAGTGGTGTCCACGCTTGAATTCAGTTCTAAAGTTTTACCCTCGCTATATTATTCTACTATGTGATGTCCTGTCCGTACTGTAGGTAAAAGATATGGCATGAGATGCATTTGGCAATAAAAAGCACAGCTCATTACCTCACTTTATCCTGATGTAATGCGAGGCTGGAACTGGAAAGATGCTGCAAATGAACTCGCTCATACAAGACGTAATATAGGAATTTGCATGAGATTAGCATGTAGACAAAAATTAGACATCACTAGCGTATCTAAACTACGAACTTTGGAACGGAACTTACGTATGCATAAAAATTTTGACTCCATCGGCAATTAAAGTTTCATCTTTATTACTTTCTCACTCAATTAATTCTCCATCACTCGCATACACACATACATACTTGCCACTTAAATAGTTCTCTCGACTCGAAACCTTTCTTTGAACGAAAAGGTTTCAATGGACCGTTCTTTTCGAAAATCAGCCTTCTCAATCCTCGATTGCGGGCTGCCTTGCGTCCTAAGCCACTCTTTCCTGCATATCATTCAAACATTCCCAACACCCGATTAACTTTTACTTCAGGCTAATAAAACTCCACACTTGGTGGTTAGCGAACATACATTTGTTCCACTTGTTGGCGAGGTCCTTCTATTGTGCCAGACACAGTGTTAGCACTGGTGTTACGGCAAAACCCTCGAAGTCCTAGTTTCTCTCCTTGACTCTGAGTGTACTGTTTCATTCATAGAGTTCAAACGAGGACAATGAGTAATTTAAAAAGTCATTAACTGAACTCAATACAGTCTCTTGGCCCGTGGAAAATTACCTTGCGGAAGAACACTCCTGCTCAAATGTCAACATCCCATGAAGTGACAAACGAGATAATAGTTAGCTCACAAAAAGCATGTGTAATACTAAATAGAGAGGCATGAGATAAGAGCATGCCGGTATACCTTGAACACGACCATACACTTCAAAGTCCACTGTGACCAGATCATTTCCACCAGAAGCCATTGTCTTATTGGCGTAATCTTTTAATCCTCTTCCGTCTGGATTTTTGCAAATGTCTAGACCGATTCAGAACATATTAATACTGTATACCAAAATGCTGCAATGCTTATTTAGTTAAGTAAGAATCATACTTCTACTGCTAGCAACAGAGGATATTACATCTGCCCAGACTTTGGGTTTCAGAAAGCTTGTCACCAATTGATTTTTAGCAGGACCGAAGGTTGTGACCGCTCCAATCGGACTACTAAAATGCGACAGACTTGATGACTCAGAATATAAACTCCGAGCAATCCAGCAGAACCGGTTGGCGACAACTTCCTTGTTAAGAAACCACATCTCACTATCAGATTATAATGTAAACTTCCGACACGAACTGTGCCATCACTACACACCATAGTAGGAACCCCACCTTTTGATCAACACCTACCTGCAACGAAATAATAGTTAATTAATGGAATTAAATATTTTCATGACAAGGTCTTTGTCAAGATGAAATTCATGTAAAAAATGCCTCAGAGAATCAATTTGAGGCAACGCGAGACACACAGTTTATGGAATTATTGATGACTGATGATAACCAATGACCCATACAGACGTCCCCACAGCGGGTGGAAGTTAGCAGGCTCGAGGGTGGCGCAGGCTCCAATATTGAAGTTAGCAGGCTCGCAGGTTCCAGCAGACGCGCTGTACAAGCCTGCGAGCCTGCCAACTTCCATCTGCATTATTAGTTACTGAAGTTA
>JAQGAD010000486.1:0-37276 GCA_034696625.1 Isotomurus palustris | reverse complement strand
AAAAACCTGAAATGAAACGAACTGAACCGAATTGAACCAAAATTTTGTGGTTCTGACACAAACCACTGGGAGCACTAACACACACACACACACGGTCTTGAAGAAGAAAGGACTTCTTAGGCAGTGAAGAGGGCATACATTACCAAATTGGCATTCACATGGCATGCCACATGACAAAATTAATAAATTATCAATGAAAATATCATCATTGGAAGGTATGTGAATGAAGACAATGTTTGGCCAAGCTTCGGTTGATCAGATGCAAAGGGTTTAAAGTGGATTAGTTAATAATCATCATCATCATTTCATCATATGGAGAGGAGTAAGCGAGTGAGTATAGCAAACAATGTGTATGGAGAGAGACCGGCAGTTCCATATAAAGTGTGGTAGTAATAATAAGTAGCTATAATAGTAATAGCAGGAGAAAGCGTGAGTAGTCAATTTCTTGAGAAATGAAATGATGAAATAGTGAGGAGAGGTAGGAGGGGCTCTCGTTCACATATTGACAGAAGTACAGAAGTTCACATTCAAAGCCATAGTTGCAATAGTGAGCGTTATTATTGGAGAGAGCGATGTAGACTTAATAAAGTACCTTCTGACGACAATGAGAGAGAGAGAGAGAGAGAGAGAAAGCACTGGGAAATTTTGATGCAACAACCGTTTGATGTTGTGTAATATTGAGTCATACATGCAATGTTCTGACAGCAACTTCATCAGCAACCATTGCATTGGTTTGAGTTTGGCATGGCAGGAATAGAAGAAGAAGGTAAGCGTGTTTCCCACACGTTTACTGCTGCCACGAGATAATGAGGCACGTTGGATGTTGGAATGTTCCACGAGTCTCTCTGCTTTCTTCAGAAGACAAATGGGCTTGGGAAAGTATCGAGGAGACTCAAATTCCAGCTATGATCATCCCACTACACGGCTAGCTATCTGCTGTACCGTTGTTTTGATTGCCTTTCTTTCCCCATTACGTAACGCTAAATTCTTGGGTATCAACATCAGCATTTAAGTTAGGCGAGAGCGTATTCACCCGGATGTCTATCTGGACAATCTGGAGTGGCTTGGTGTATTTATATGTTGTATGTGTGTGTGTGTTTTATGACGAGCCTCTACTTTCGCTGGAAGAGGATTGGAGGAACTCGCAGGGTGTTTGTTGTGTAACTGTTTGGAGTTGTATGGCTGTGAAGAAAGTGTGCTAATGCAACGTGACAAGCTGAAGAGAATTAAGTAATCATTTCTTGCTGGAAGTTCGTTGTAGGGTTTACAATATGGTGGACAGTATTCGTGTTGTAATAAAAGCGGGTTGGGAAAACAAAAGAACAATTAGGGAACACATTTGTGGCTTTCTCATCGTCCTTAAGAAAAAAAACTTTGCGAATTAAGTGCGGACGGAATTATGCAAAACTTGGATATGTATGGCTTTGAATTTGCAATGTGTGGTGACTTCATCCAGCCCAGTGGAACGATGTGTGTGTTGTATTATTGGTTTTGCTTTTGTGTTTGCGCTAAGATGTTTATGCTTTTATGTAATTTTAAGTGATGAAACTCAAGACGCAAAACTGCGAATATGGAAGGACAGAAGGACACCCAATTACAAAAAAGTTTGGTTTGGAAAGGTAGGAATATCTTTTTAATTGACAGGTTTCTTTCAAATTTTGAATGGCTCAAAAATTGAAATCTGCTAGGTGGAAATCGTAGATGAATTTTTTAACAATTGAAGAATAATTCATAGAAACATCATTTCGATCTTAAAGCCTTTCAAAAACGCTTTAAACATTTCAGCAGAATTTTGCCAGCCCATCTTTTGTCTTAGTTGAATCTTTAGCCAATTCAATTGAATTCTCGACTCTTTTTAACAGCTGCAATTTTTCACAGAATACAAAAAAACAAGTTGGTTGTTTTAGAAAAGTAAAGATTTTATTGAAGAGACTCAAACATCTGGTTGGAATTTGAAAGGAATCATTTATATGAATTGCAGACGAACCTCTATCAACTTACGAGCAAAACTTGTTGGGATTTAAATTTCCATAAAGGAACACAAGAGAAATATACGAGTTCTTGGGCAAGCTACGTTGCATCGACATAACGATTGTGTAATGTCACGTTGAAAAGTGAAACACGAGACTTCTCAGTCACCTCGCTCCGTCGATTGCTTGACATTCAAGAATCTCTCTGCTCGCTTTTGCTGCAAACAGGCCCAACTGGAGCCAGCCACTCATCGTCGTTTCATCATAAATACCCGAGAATGTTATTTTTAAGTCTCACATGTTTCAACCATATCCCCTTACTTCCAATCAACGAGGAAACCCACGTAAAGACGTAAAGCTCGAATAATGCGGACTGCTCGATCCTCTCTGACATTGACTTCGGGAATTGCTTGTTATTTTTAATTATTTACGGTTCACACAGATAAAATAATATTTGTTTTCTAGTCCTATTCTGCCTATTTACCGATACCGTCGCCTTTAGCAAGTTCATGCGGTCATTTGGTCCACCCCCGTGTTTGCATAAGGTAATATTTATTTTGTTACGCTGATTGCAATCTGAAATATTTATTATATACTCTCTGCGTAATCTCCACAGTACAAGGGAGTAGTACCTACGAGAGAGGAAACGAATTATATTATGTGTCGACGATCGATAGGCAATGGCAATAAGCGATACAGCAAAATATATATTATTATTCGTCTAAAAAAGTCCTGGAACTTCCGCTTAGTAGATGAATTACGTAGTATTTTTATGTAGAGGTAGCGTGGTGAGGAATGAACGTGTATATAGTGTATAAGGTCAACCTTCATTGTCATGTATGAGCATAATATATATATCGCAATAATCAATTGGGAATTATGAAGTTAGGAAGTAATGTTAAATAAGCAAGACCAGCTCAACGAACTCCTACGGTAGCATCAGCAAGCACGCCATGAGCTTCACGGATTCGTAACTCGTTTCCATACATTATGTCCATGTGAATGGTGAACTGCTTCATATGTGAAGCACAAATAAAGGTGAGTCCTTAATATGCAATGGATAAACTATGAAGACTTCAAGTTCAAGTTGACCATTTGTATTGTCAAGTGCGAATGGAGTAGGTAAGTAAGTTGTATAGTGAGTGTGAGGAGCAGATTGGAGCAACGTAAGAAGTAATATTATATTTTATTATTGCTTTACCAAATGACTAACAACCCATTGGGCTTAGGTAACTGATTGTCAGTTATTTATTCGCACTCGTCAAGGTCCTTATTATTATTATTAAAGAGGTAAACTTGACATTGACATTCATACTTGTGAGAATAATGCGATTACTACCTCCTTGAGTGTCTTTAGAAGATACATCTTGTTGTGGAACTATATGTTATCTTATAAAGTTTAGAATTAAGATGGGGATGAGGCTGATTTCTCCTAGACTTTGTACGTGGTTGTAATTGTTATCGTAGACAAAAATGAACAGTTGGTGCTAAGGAAGGAAAAGAGTTACATTTAATTGTATCCATTGAAATAAGAAGTGGTACGACGTGTTTAAGACTTCACTCAAAATCTTGTGTTACTTAATATGTAGGTCGAGAGAAACTTTCTAATTTGTACACAACGCGAGTATTAATTTTATAACCATGTCGGTCTGCAACTGATTACATATGCCTTACTTTCTCGACAAGCAATAAACACTTTAAAGAATAATGTAGGTTACCGTTGAGTTTCGCAGTGTGTGTAAGGAAAGGAATAGGATGAATGCAGCATTATGTTTCCTGCATTAAACTACTGTCATCATCGCAGTTATCGCGGTTGAATCAAATGCACATTTGTAGAGGTAGTGGGTACAACGAAAAGCTTAAGCGAAGTATCGAAGAGTACTGAAGGGTTTGTGTAGTTGGCACGAATGAGAAAGAAGCGTCTTTGTACATCGCTGGCTTTTAGCATTGGAAGAACTCTGCTGCGTAACCTTCTTTTAGCAATATACACTATAACACTATACACAGAGAGCATTATGATTTGAGGCGTCCAATTCCTTAACTCTTCTTCAGATTTAAGATCTGCTCTCATATTATTATTAAGTAGCACTTTGCAGCTAAGTCTGTAATACTTCACATCAGATGGATACCTATTACAACATTGGAGTGTATGAAGTGAGATCGGATGGAAGTAGTGGGATTAATTGCCTTACTACATTCTATATTGTGATGAATGTACTTCCGCTCTATGAACTTGAAGTACAGCTTCCATTTCAGCATTGAATGAGGTCGAGCAACTTCACTTACTTTTGGATAATCCTGCGTAACTCTTTAATGGATTTACTAATCAATTATACACGCATGTGTAATTGTTTTTCGATCTTGGCGTATATTTTCTAACGCAGGAGCCAGAAAAGTAGAAAACTTGGGCAAACTATATTAATCTACCAAATCGAATGATGATAATTCCCAGTTGGCTTCAAATCATAAACCGTTTTCTCATTTATTCAACAATTAGTACTTTTTGTGTCACAACTTACAGCTAATTGACATAATTTCAAGAGAATGGCACATACAACCACACAAGAAGTCTTACAAGATTGAGTTCTTGTACTTTGTAAATCAACAAATAAAAATACGAGGATCAATTATTTGGAGCCAGGAAGGACAGGTAAATTTCATTTTTGTTTTAAATTTTTTTCATCACATTTTGGGACATTACGTTATTACATTGGCAGAGATACATAACATGATATACAGCTTCCATTAAGAGACAGATATTATACTCTCTGTCTTTTATAGCACAGACACAATAACAACGCACTGTACTCTAAAAACAAGCGCATGTAAATTAAAACTGAATATGAAAATACAATTTTGAAAGAACCTACACACTATACTGCGTGACTGCTGACAATAATAAATAACCCGAACATAATGTGGTGTGAGCATGAATTTTCCGTTCGTTCAGTTTCATTCTTTAACCCAAAACGTACTTGTTATCTAAACTTGTATAATACCATCACCAAAAACAATTAAATGACACTATCTTAGTACAAAAGGAATACTTGAGTGTTTGGAAACATTGAAAACATTGAAAATATTGAAAATATTGAAATTATAATGACAAAAAGATATATAATCAGCTTTCTACTTGGTATAGTATAATAATATAATCACTTTACGTAATTTAAATTTCTGCAGCAGCTTTATGGCAACTTTTTTTCATTGTCAGACTGTAAAACTAGACTTCAATAAGGCACAATTATTAATTATTAAGTTCTGGTGCAATTCAAACACTGTCGGATATGGCAAAATTAAGTTCCAGTTCCGGGAAGACTCATTCCCACAACAAGTTATCCATATTTAGATGGAGGGTTAAACAATCGTAAATGTATACTTATCTATTTTTAGCATATGAATTCAAGATGTGAAATTGCGAAGATGTAATTTCGTATATTTTGATTGTTTCCATTTTATCTTTCCTATTCACTGTGAGACTAAAGGAGGTTTTATTTGGCGTCCTAAGCTATGATGACTACTGTCGCATGAACTCTGAAAGTAACAAAATATTTAGTGTGTGTCTTAATGAAATGAAGTAAGGTTTTATGAGTTCTGTTGTGAGTTTTACCATCAGGAAGAATTTTTCTGGAGTTCCCAAATGCCCCCATTCCAGCTTGACTGGCTCCTCTGTTGCTTCCATATTGAAGACCGATTATTTTATTGCTCTCTGCAAGTTTCTCTGGTGTGAAGTTCCTTTTATTTTCATTCGCCACTTTGACGCCTAATCTTGGACCATCGTATCCTTTCTTCTGAGCCTTTACGATTAAAGATAATAATATTAATTGAGTGTGAGTATGCACCAATGCACCCGGAGATCTATTATGATCTCATTCCGTGTCGTGTAAATTTATAGATTGCGTACCATTCCTCCAACCGCAAAGATGCAATCTACGACCATATACAAATTCTTGTTTTCGTACAGATCGTTCACTTGGAATAAATCTTGAGATTTTAATCCGTATGTTTCACATCCCTTTAAGAACATTTCCAGATTTTCTCTCTGTAAAATAATTTAGTTTTGTTATTTAAAATTCAATTTGTGAAGTTAAGTGTTTATTAAGGGAGTAGCTTTTAATTTTACTGTACCTGTTTAAATGGAGCAGCTGACACGTTAACTTTCTTCACAGAGTTTGGACATAACTTATTGATTAATCTGTAAATAGACAGGGAAAACAGGGAACAAATGAAACATTTATTATTGGCTTTTTATAAGAATCCTTTGGAGTAAACCATTTTTTGTGTGTGGGGCTTATTTATCGGATGCTTCCAAGAATATTCAGTGAGAGACAATCCAGTAATTGCATTGATATTAATAGAATAGTGTTGTTTAGTTTCCAAGAACAAGTAGAAACACAATAACATCCGTCCGTAATTAGAATTGTATTATAGCTTACTCGCAAAGAACAACACCGTCGCGCAATATGGAGGCGAAATCCAGTTGATCTCTGATTCCATCGTCATTTCCTGAAACTTCAAGTTTCTGACCGATCACTGCTTCTACCCATGACACCACTTCTTTGGCACGCTCCAGACTGAACTTTGCTTGACTCTGTGTACACACACATTTACCAATTATGCAAATTTTGAAACTCATTTGGACTTGAAATAATACGGTTGAAAAGTATACCTTCATTTGGCACTCTCGGCTCAACCCATAAGACGGTCCGTGGAAAGCCATTTCGAAGTTGGAAGGAAATACCCGTTTCTGTACTTTGGTTTCTGATTTATCTGCAAGAAAAATATTGTGTTTTGAGCGTTATGCGCCTTTCTGGCCAATAGCAATCAATTGAAGAAGAAACTGATAGTGAGAAATGATGTATACCAGTGTAAATCATAACTCAAGTGATAGTCAGAATAACTGCATCTTCACTATGATTCTGCAAAAATGAATGGAAGAAGGACAGGAGAGTGAGATTGAGAGAGACTGAGTGCGAGAGATCCTTGCAAAGAAGTCAACACTAGTTATTGCCTTATATGTCCAGGATTTCTGTGCCTACTTTGGATGACTAAGATTGATGTTTAATGTTATGAAACAAAACCTACTCTTTGAATAGTACCCAACGATGTTTATAACGAAGGAGTCCCTGTTGACTGAGTTACCTGTTGTTGGATGCTTTACGTTCACCCTTTTACTTACGCAGTCTTCCAATATGAAACTAAACAATTCCAAACAATTCTGGTTTGGAAGCTTCTTTGCCCTCTCAGTTCCTTCTGCTGTGAGAAAAATATTTTGCGAGTGTAAACTAGCCAACAATTTTTTAGGGTAAATGCACAACGAACTAAAATAATGTTCATTACATAAGTTATGGAAACGCTTTTTTGAGATGTTGAGTTTGTTGAGATGAGAACGCATACAGCGCATTTTTATTTTATGGTGTAATTGCACTTAAAGCTGTAAATTAGGTGTGTGCGAAGGATGGATTGGGAGGGAAAGGTTCAGACGATTGGTGGAAATATAAGTAGACAAGTAATGTCATTACTGTTTATGGTGATCTGAATATTTTCTTACCTTTTGGAGGACTCCACTGATGATTGTCAAGCGAAGGGGACCTTCTCCTTCTTCTTGGAGATCTTTTGCTGGTGCTGCGGTGAACTCGCCTGTGTGTACGTGTGTGTGTCTCGTAATGCAGACGTAATACAAGAAGTATCGCAAGTATTACGTAAAGTACGAATGGTTTTTGCGGCTCAATGGTAAATACATTAAATTAATGGTTAATTGTTTGAGGGAGAATAAACTGGGATATATCTTTAAGTTAATTGGGGAGTTTAAAAAATGTGTACATGATGGTTTGCAGGTTGTTGAGCTCCTCTGTGTTGTCTTACAATTAATGAAGTTGTGAATAGAGGGAATCAACCGAAGGGGTTACAATAAAAATACGATACAGTATCAAAAGTAAATGTCCATGTCCCCAAGCTTAAAGCTTGAAAGGCAGTAGGAGCGAGTTAGATATGTGATAATAAGGTTGGTCTCATCTGTATTGAGGTATAATCCTAAGGAGCAGCTAGCGTGGACTTAACCGCAGAATCATAAGTAAAAGAGGAACACACAACATAGCAATAGAAGTCATTGTGACCTGACTTAAATGTACATTGGAATGGATGCATAGTTAAAGCAGCAGCAGCAGCAGCCAGGTTACGTTCACGTTGACGGGCACAGGGAAAGGGAAAAACAAGTACGAGGCACGTAATAGGATTTCTTAGGAATTTACTCAGGTGTGTTAGATGGATCCCCGTCGTAATAATATTATTACTACATGGACGAAGACATTATTACATCCCCAATGGTATTTCCCCGAGTTACCTTATATAGTCCCATCATCTCATCCATCCTCACCGAAGAAACTGGATTTTTACATCCTTCGTTACTTCACTGTTGAACCCAATAACGTTACTTCTTCCCTATTTGCCTCCGAGCGTCTCTCTTATCAGCAATACTACTTCTTTCCTAATTATCATAATAGAATTCTCTTAACCTGTGCCTCGTCCATCTCCTCAAGTGGGCTCGCACATATCCATCTCATCATCATCTCAGACTCAACTTCTTCTTCTTCTTCTTCTTCGTATTCTTAACATATATCTACACACACCAGGATTTAGATTTAGGCGTGTGTGTGAGCTCAGATTACTTACTTTATAAAACTATCACTACTCCATCAATGATTAACCATGTTTAGTAGTTAATCATAGGCCTCATTCAAATCACCACTTCAATTACGTCATTGTAAGTAACATTTTAGACCGAAATCCATTCTGTCCGCTCAAATTTGGAGATACGCTTTATTTAATGCAAGTCAACTTATGGAGTCAGTCCTTTCTATATGAATCATCCTGATGAGTTTCAAGATTGCATAACACTGGATTGTAGATAGAGAAATTATATAATTGCTCCTTACGTTTGAAATACTTGTATACTTTATTCAAAAATTAAGTACGCAATTAGGAGTTAACATTAATTAATAATTAATAAGGTTATTAAGAGAACAATGAAGTTTCAGTCAATGCCGTAAGTGTGTGTGTGTGTTTACGATCCGTGGTGAAAAGGATTAGACTTGCTATTCATGCTACACTAAAAGATGGATGAATTGAAATGAAATTTGGGATTGGTTAAATAAGGTGCGTTAAATTGTTGGTTGAAAACATCAGGGAGAAGACTAGCCTACTGATAAATCACAAAAAGACTAGGAAACAAAGTTAGAATCTAATCAGCTTTAAAACAACACTTTCCGGTTTATTCTTTCAAGCAAACATGGATTCGTCCAACTCGGAATGGTCGAGCAGGTCGAATGATAAGTCATCTCCATCCGCGTCTTTGTACAGTTCCCATTCTAGAATGAATTTCTGGAGACTTGGGGACACGCAATGATGACACATTAAACTTGCGCTCCCGTATTTATCCGGCACACATTCACATCTTTGACATTCTGAAGGAAGAGACGTACGAGCGACTCTGCGAGACCAGACGTTTAAAAATCTCTTGGTAGGAATTTCAGCGTCGAATCTCGACCCATTCGATTCGATTGCAAGTGGAGTGCAGAAATCCTTGGGGATGTTTATCTGCCGCTTCAAAGCCGTGTCAGGTTCAAACTGCTCTTGCTTCATGTGTTTTGTCGTGTAGACTCCGACTGAATCGATTCCCAGTATCTTTTCCGTTATGTCCATCTTTTTATTTCCCTGGAAGGATTTACACAATGGAATACATTTGTAGTTATGTCAAATGTTATTGTTGATTTTTAATTACCTTGAGAGTAAACGCTTGAGGAGCCAGAATGTGGAGCTTCATGTCATTCTCAACCAACAGTGTGAGGATGTCGCCATACTTAGCTGGATCTCCACATCGATCGGTTCCACAAGTGAATGCGATTAAGTTCTTGGACACGCCAGCACGGAATCCCAGTGTAGATGCGTATTCTATTGCTTCGTACAAATCTGCTGTGGATTCTTCATTAGTGTAGACTTCAGCAGGAGCTTTGAACAAAGAGCTGTGTGACCAAACTCGGGATGAAATGGTTTTCACATGTGGCTTTTCTTCGAGACCGACTCCTCCGTAGCTGACGATAGAGTAGCGATTGTTCCACAGGCCTTTAGCGTTCAAAGCTGATTCCAAATGTTTCACAGCTTCAGAGACGGAAGAGGAGTCTATGCAACTGGATGCTTCCAGGAGAATTACATTGTCCGAGGACATAGGAGGCTTCAACTCTCCCTTCGTTTCGAGAGTAGCGTTTTCTCCGGTTGTCAGAGCTGAGCCATCTTCTAATCGGCATCGTACTAAAAAGGCAAGAGAAAGGTGAGATTACATAAGAACCTCAGCTGAAGGTAAAGTGAGCTAGAGTCAGCTTAACTTCTGCCATTAACATAAAGAATAGCTTACCGCAGGCAGGAGGCATCCAAACATCCACATTATTTTTCTGGCACTCTGCAACATAAGCACTCATGGAGGAGCAAGCAGCTTGGTCTCGATTGGCACTGTTCAGATTCTTGGATACATCGAATTTGCACATTTCCATGTACACGTGAGTGTCCACAGTGTTGAAGCAAGGTCTCAACGGAGAACTTCGGTTTAGAAGGAGATTGTGACAAATTCCGTCAATGTCCGTAGACTCAACGTCACTCTTAGCGAAGTTTTTCATTCTGCAGGTTCCACTGTTTTTTCCAACTCTCCATGCGTAGGCGAATGTTGAGACGTCGTGAAGGATTTGGCCTTCTGGATTCCGCAGGTCATTTGCAGGTTCGTTGTCGTAAGTACCGAGGAGACCTGTGAGCTTCCCAAAATGCCAGCCGGATGTCCAAAAAGTGCAGACATTTGTGTGGAGACTGCAACTCATGTGGAATCCTCGTTTGTCGTAGATTTCTAATCCTGACTGATGGCGTCGAATGAGGATTGACCCGATTTCTAAAGGTAATTCCACCTTGCGACTGTTGACTGTTATTTTGAACGAGACAAGTTCGATTTCCAGGAGGTTCTCTCCAGACACAATTGTGTAAGACTTCTTCTTAGCTGTGCCGTCTTGGTTGACGTAGTTTGCAATCAGGGAAAATGGATCTTTACTCGCGTAAGAATCTCCGACGAGGAGGTAGCTGCATTCTCCTGCGAATCTGAAGTACTTCTTGTCGAAAGTGAAGTAGTGGTAATCTCCAGCCATTAAAGCGTAACTTCCGAATGGAGGAAGGACACTGCGGATGTTGAGGTTCATTAGGGGCTTTATGCTTTCTATTTGATCCAAGACCTGGTAGTAAAAGTTGGTGAGTTGATTTACATCTTGAGTGTCTTGTTCTGTGGCTTTCCACGAGGGGAGTTGAGTGAAATCTCTCCACGTTATGACTCCGAGGCTTTGGTCGTATTCTAGAATGCCTCTGTCTTCGTCGTAATTGAAAGTTCCTGCTGGAATGTATCTGTGAACAAGTCCGTCGACGTTCTTTAATGATGCTCGAAGTAAGTTCTTTATCCTTTGCTCGATCTCAATGGTTTCCCATATGTTTCCAAACATCGTTTCGAGGTTTCTCATGAAATGGCGAATGTAAGGCAATGGTGGGGTTTCCAAAAGCTCAAGGAAGTATTCGTCTTCAACTCCATTTTTAATTGCATCGATGAGCGGTTGTAGGTATTCGACTAGTTTGTCCCAAATTCTGTGAATAGAATGAAGCAATAGTTGAACTCCGATTTAAAGGAAAAGGCTGAAATTTACTACTAACCTGACTGTGAAGATATTTTCAACATTTTCGACGTAGTCTTGAATTGGAATTTCTTCAATCCAAGTTGAGTAATCTCTGTACAACTGGATCAGTCGCTTGATGAGTCCAACAGCTAACAACTTCTTTTCAATTTCCTCTATCCTTCCTTCAACAGTTTCCATAAATGTTTCTACGAACTCTTCAACGCAATCGAAAGTTGTTGACAGCCAGGCAAGATTTCCTCGCCAAATTTTGTTCACGTGGTTCTCAATGCTGTCCCAAACATCCATTATGGCCTTTTCTAACTTGCCTTCGTAAAACTGACTCATTGTTTTTATCCATTGCACCAAGTTGTCTCCTTGACGTAACACGACTTTACCCAAATTCACGAGTTCCACAGTAACAGATCGTCTGAAAGTTACGAAGAAAATCACCCTCAAAAGACCTGCCAATAGATTTAAGCTCAAGATTAACATTGAAACTTACCCAAGCCTCAATCCTCCCTCTAAAGGCACTTGCAAGTATTCGCTGATATCTTTCACCCACATTGTGTTACTTTGGTACATCTCAAACAGCGAATTCACAGCGGACTTCCATTCTTCAAATATGCTTTCAACTTCCTGAGCTACAGTTGTTGCGACACTTTGCACGACTTGTAGAATCTCGGGGGAAATTGACTTCCATCGTAAATCCACTTCATCCGCAATTGTTTTAGCGATTTTCTCCATGGGAATGTCAGGTACGAAAGCATTTAGGACTTGAGAGAATTCCAACTCACTGAGAGCCGACCAAGTATCCGCATCCCAGTTGATTCTAGTGGAGAGAGTATTAGAAGTGTTTAGCTTCAGAGCTGCGATAAGATAGTTGATCGTATTCTCTATTCCAGATCTGGTGAGTCTCAATCCCAATTCTTTTTTGTGTAAGAAGCCTCCAGCAAACTTGACAATATTTTCTCCACTTCTTTGGCTGAAAGTGGACTCGAAATACGGAAGTGATTTTTGAAGTTTCGCATCCAAAGTTGAAGAGGTTACTTGCAACCGCAGCGTGATAGGATCTTGAACCAATTGAGTTTCCAAGTCGAAGTACTTCACCAAGTCCGAATCTCCGCCAGAATGGATTTTGATTTGACATTCTTCAGTAGTGCACGCGCTTCTGAGAGATAAGGAGTGCATAGCTCCATGGACATTCATGTAGGACAGTTCAGCAGCTAAATTTGGTGCAGAAATGGAAGCAACTAATTCCACGTACAAGTTTGTGGGAATGTGGGCAAGAAGGATTTTGAAGTTACTCCAGTCAGTCTTGTTCCGAGAGACGAGAAGCATGAAATTTCCTTCTGGATTGGGGGATGTCTTCAAGTCAATTTCGATGTGTTGGAAGCGATTGTCTTTGTAAATCTGATCGAATGAAAACATAAGGGGAGTTTCTGAAAGAGGATGTCTAATTTCCAAGTAACGAGAGGCTTCGATGATTCTCCAAGTCATTTTCATCTCTTCGTGGGTTTTGATGCTGATGAATTTGCTTGGATTATTCTTAGCGTCCCATTTAATGGTGAAAGAACTCTGAGACTCTTTCATACTTTTGTTGTGGAAGGTATCGATTTGGACTGACCTCCACGGGAGATCAACTTGAGCGAAACAGTCTAAACTCTTTTGATTGTGAGAAGAGGTGGAAGACAAAATAATTGAGTATCCAACCTGACTTTCAGTTTTAAAGAAAGGACTGTTCCAATGTAAATCCAGGCTGCTGTTCAAGAAAGACGGTTTCATCATGTGAGTTAACGCAACGTCAATCTTCCCAGCGTCTGCTGCATGAATCTCAATGTTAATCCTTTGGCCATCAGCTCCAACATTTCTTCGGAAAGTGAGTCCCACAGTGTTCCCTACGCGATTGTGAATGTCCCAGGAGATTTCTCCGGCGATTGCAGTTTCGGATTGAGACAAATGCTTCACGTTGAGGAGGAGAGAAACCGGACGTAGAGGGTTGAACACTTCGATTATAAAGTTGTCGTCTCTTAGTCCACATTGGATGCCAATTATTCTGTTAGAGTTAAAGTTCAAGTCGAGTGTGGCATTGATATTTTTCAGGATTTGATCGAACGTTAATTCTGAGTCCCCAAGGAAGACGGAGACAGGAAGCAATGCCAAATTTGCTTGAAGAGGACCCCACGGAGTAGAAACTTTTAGTTCTCCGCCAGCTGTTTCAACTTCGGGAGAGAATCTGGCGTAAATGTGCAAAACACTTTCATTCTGGAATTTAATTTGCTTGAAGATGTTGAAGGTGTTTTCAGTTCGGTAGAAATGAAGCTGAATATTTGTTACGTAAGGATCTTCATCTCCTGCGATTCCATCTAATGAAGCTGAGATTCCGGTTTCATGCAAAACAGCTTCAGCCAACAATGAAACGTTGTTAGTTCCGACGCAGCCTTGGAGACTTCCTGTGAAGTTTGATTGTTCACTTCTGCTGACAAACTTGAGATGAACGGGCGGAGCATCCATGAATGAAACAAGAACTCCATTCACTTCAGCCTCCATGTCCAAGAATCCTTTGAAGATGTAACGATAGTCTGCATTTAATTCGATCTTGTCCTCCCAGTCTGATTTGTCCAGCACCATGTGGACACTCTGACCAGTTCCGATTCCTTTGAATTTGTTGATGGCCATTTGTAGAGCGATGCTTTCGTAGTGACGGAAGGGAGTTGAGACTTCCACTGTTATTTCTGGCCTCTCATCGTCACTTTTGTAGGCAAAGGTGACTCCTAAAGTTTGGGAATTTAGGGATGCTTCAGATTTCAACTCGATTAAACTTCGTCCAATTATTTTGTACGCAGCTGTGACCTCAAAAAGCTCTAAGTTTGTGATTGGGGTAGCGATTCGAATTTGCACTAAGCCGGGGTCAACCATATTCCAAGAGAATGTTTTGAACGAAGACAATTTGCTGAGGAATTCGTATTTCTGGAGAGAATCCAGTTTTCCATATTCAGCCAGAACGTGGAGCTGTCCCTCGTCGGTAGCGCTAGGAACTTTGATGATTCCTAAAAAACGATTTTATTTAAAGCTATTTTGGTTTTCCAAAACTTTTAAATTTTAGTACTTTTACTAATTTACTTACCAATTAAGGAGTACTTTCCGAATGGTAGGTGAAGCTTAAGAGAAGGTTTCATATTCAGCCATGTCTTTTGCATAATCCCTTGGATTCCTTCAACGTGTAACATCGCTTTCGGGGCTAATTCGAAAGGTGTCCGGATTTCAGCGTAGATTTCATCTTCTGTAATTTTCCCAGCGAACATGATTTCTTCTACAGATTTGAATGGAGTGAGAACGTGGAATTTTATCAGCGTATTTTTCATTGAGTCGTAAAAGAGAGATCCCTCAAGTCGCCAGTGAACTCCTTTTACTTGAACGTCCGCAAGAATTTCAGTGTTCCTCAGTTTCAAGATATTTTTGAATTTCAGGTGAACATTAAAGAGAGAGTATGGCAGAAGTGGAGACTTGATTGTCAGTCGACCTTCAACATTCTTTGGGTCTACAAGTCCTTCGATGGAGTTCTCCATTCCTTTCAAATTTCCGATGATTGTTACCAAATACGAAGTTCCATCAATTTTCCAATCTCCTAAGATTTTAACTGGTTCAGTTGCAGGAGTGTCTATTTTGAGTTCAAACGACTTTTCATTCTCTCGCCAAAGTCCACCAAGCGTCAAAGTATGAACTGCCTTAGCTGTGTTACATTGCAGTTTAGCTGAGAATGATGTCTCATCCCATTTCAATTCGTTGGAAGTGCTAACCCGTTTTCCAACAAGCAGAGTAGAAGATTCCAATTGAAGGTTGAATACTAAGGAACGGAGTTGACGCTCAAAACTCCATCCAGCGTAGTGAGATCCATAAGTGCCACTTATCTTTCCATGTCCTGTGGTCTTATTTTTCCCCAGTGAAAGTTCACCCTCAAAGTTAACATGGCTTCTGCCTTGATGACCTCCAGCTGCGATGGAATACAAAGTTCGAGGGTTTAGTTCTTCAATCTGAACTTTGTAGTGGTGAGATGGACCTAAAAGCTGTGGAGCATCGATGCTTAATTCCGAACTGATCTTCCTTCCTTCTTTCCACGTTGTTGATTCAAAAGAGAAAGTCTTGTCTTTGCAGACAGCGGAGACAGTTACATTGACCATGTTCTTCAAGTCAATGAAGTTTCTGGTGGAAACAGAGTACTCCTTAGATCCGTAGCTGGAACTTCCAATGAAAGCACGAAGGGAGCCTGACACATTTGGAAGGTCTAAATTCCATCCCGCCTCGAATTCGTTGATTCCGAAAATAACTTTCCCATCGAAATTCTTCCACGATGGACCTTTGGAGGAGAGGGAGAGTGAGTAACTCTTTCCCAAGAACATTGGCGAAGTACACGAGGCTTCAAATTTAAGTAAGTCAGATCCGTGGAGTGGTAAGTTGTACTGTACGGATAACGAGGTGGTTTCGTCTTTCATTTCGATGTGGCCGTAGATTTGAGCACTTGCGTAATGATTTACTGGCCGACGGATAATAAGCTCAGATGTAATTTGGGGAACCTCTTCTGATGGGAAAACTAAAGTGAGAGTCAATTTACTTTCCTTCTGTTTGGAAGGAGTTGTTCCAACGATCTTAGTGAACAATTTGCACTTGAATCCCAAATGGCGTCCGTTCAGCATCATGTCTAGTGAACCTTGAGATCGGTGTCGATCTTTGTTCAAGATGGAGATGGTGGTGTCCAGCTTTTGGTGAAGAACTGGAATGTCAACGGTTATTTCAAAGTTTGATGTTTCTTTTTTGGATTCTGTCTTAAGGTGGATACTCGACTTTTGGGAATCGTACAAGATGAAGCCATCCACAAGTTTCCCTGTTGGAGTCTGTTGTAGCGTTCCTGAAAGGGTTATGTCAGGTGTCCACGGGTTCGACACGAATACCTGAAATATTGTCAAACAATAATACACGTTTTAAATCACTGTTTGTAAAATAGGAAGCTACAGGGAAGCCAAAAGTTTACCTCGAATTCGTTTGGTTTCAGTTCAGCTCTGAGGCGGAATTTCCAATTGGAGTCCCATTCCAGAACAGAAGAAATGAGGGATCCTTTGCTAAAGTGAACTTTTAAAACTTTGCTCGGACCTGCGGTGATGTTGAGGGAGTATTCATCGTCACTTATTTTGTGTGTTGCTTGAATCCTGGCGATTTCAGAGCTATCCAAGGTGACGTGAAGATCAGTGGATCCAGATCGAGTCCATCTCTCGTTGTCAAGTCCCTTGGCATTTCCTTCAACTCTAATCACATGCTTCTGCCAAACTCCTATGAATTCGAGGTGTCCTGTCTTCTCCAGTTTTAGCTGAAGAGATCCAAGTTCTTCCTTATCGGCTCCTTTCGTAATGTTAATCTCTGCTGTTCCTTGTGGTTGTCCTGAGACATCTGAGGTGAAGTCACAGGAGCTTGTGACCGCATACATCTGTTTGTCCATTGTCAACCTCAGCTCAGCTTCTTTCTTAGGCTGGTCCAGCTTCATTCGTCCATCTAAGCTGATCTTCCTGAAGTTCTCGAAAGGAGATTCTGCGGTGATGCTGAGGCGATCTGGTTTCAGCACAACATTCAGCGAGAGCTTTAATTCGTTATACAGCACTGAAGCATCGGCACTAAGTCCTTGGCGGAAGGTCCCTCGGAAGTTTGATTCAAGTGTTATTGTTGGCAATATATTAGCAGCTTCTTCGAGATGAACCTTGAAATGAAATTCGGACAGTGTTGGTCTGAGAGCTCCTTCGAACTTCCAGTTTCCAGCGGAACTCGACTGCACAGAGAGAGAAATTGCAGATATTCCGTCAGAACGATATTCGTAGGAGCCTTTGATGGTTCCATCGATGGATACGCCAAGAATCGGAACGCTGCTTGATAAACTAACGTCAAGATCGATTTCCTTGGAGTTCCTTGGGATTGTAATGTGGTTCTTGAGCTTCACTTCGTATTCTCCTTGTTTGAAGTGCAAATCAGCAACTTTCACCTCAGTGAGGAAGTCATAGTTAACATTGAGAGATGAGGGGGTGCCGTGCTTCTCATTCTGGAAGTTTAATTTGAAGGCGCTCTTGAAAACATCCAACTCCGCTGATGCTTCAGCGTGGAAAAAGTTTAGATTTGTTTTGAGTGTGATTAAAATAGGAGACTCAAGTTTTAATTGTCCTGAGAAGTCAAAAGTATCAAGTTGCTTCAAAGGAGTCTTAAACTTTAAATCCGCGTTGAAACTCTTTCCAGATTGCTTTAAAAGGATGTGCAGCGAAACGTGGTTGGCGTCTGATTCCTCTCCGTATTTCAGATTAAAGAGTGTCCTCCAAACTCCACTGCTGTCGGTATTAACCAAAATCTGAACTGACCCAGTCGTCTCATCTTGAGACTCGCCCAACTTCACCCAGACGTCGGCCTTCATGTCCCTCCAGGAATTTGCTTTCCATTGCCCACGTAGAGATTTGCTCCCGATTGCTGCGTTCGTTATTGACGTCCACGCACTTCCTTCTTTTAAGTTTCCGAGTATCTTCCAAGCAAATTTGGTACTAGCACCGGGTATCAAGTTGGTTTTGAAATTAACTAAACCTGAATCAAAACTTTGGATGTTGAGTTCCAAACTGGTTTTGAGCTCGTTGTCTCCAGCGTTAAGAATCATTTGAAGGGATTTCTTCTCTGCAGAATAGTCGACAGTTCCTTCGAGTTCGACTTTAAGGTCCAAGACATTCGATCTCAGGGAGAATTGCGTTCTTGCAGAATTCAAATTTCCGTTAAGCTCAACAACAGTCACTGTATTCCTTCCAACTGAGATTTTCACGTGTTTGTGGTCTGGAGTCTTTTGAAGGCCAACTGAGATGTTGATGTCTTGGTATTCTACCAAAGGCGTGTTCAGTTGGATCACCCAGTCTCCGTTGAACATATCGGTATAGTTTCCATTGAGCTTTGCCAGCCAACGGGAGTTTTCGGTTTGGAAAGTTAGTCCTGATTTGACTATTCCGTGAGTCAGGTGGTGATGGAGATTCGCTGCAACACTACGAAGTCCTGGAATCGATGAGCTGATAGATACAGTTATGATGGCGTCGTTAGTTGATTTGATGTCGGAAGTACCGTGCAATTCTACCATGTCACCATTTCCTTCCCACAAGACGTGGAGCTTTTTGTCCTTGGCTGTTTCGTATGAGACGGTAACTTGTTTCAGGAAGGGAAATGTTGTTCTAACTTGAAGATCCTTTTTGATTGGGGACCTGTCCACCAACAAGTCAATTTCGTGTTTCATATTTTTGAAGTCAACTCTGGCTGATGTGGTTAGTTTTCCATTGTCATCCACCAGGAACGTCAATTTCACACTGGAATTGAATCCCTGACCTTGAGTTGAAGTTAATTTAGCTGAGATATCAGCAGCCAACGGAGATTTACTTTGATATTTCACATCCAGCTCACCCTGAAGGTTGTCCATGTTATTTCCTTTGATTTTGAAGGTGATCTGATCACCCTTTTTCTCGTAAGAGAATCCAATTGTTGAATGAAGGTATCCATCGAAAGGAGTTTCCAGGTTGAGTTCCACCGCGCGTGAGTTAAGAATTAATTCAGAATTATCAGCGTAGATGTTTTTGGTGTTCATGGAAAACGCGACTTGTTTGTTGTCGCCTCTGGCAGCTCTCAGCTGAATATTCTGCAGCTTTTCGTCGTATTTGAAATTGAGATTCACGTCATTCCACGGAGAGAAAGGAGTCTTTAAGTTTACTGATACTTCTCCAAGGTTGTTTGCATAGTCCAGCTCTATTTTCCGGATGGATTTGTTCAAAGCCCATTCAGCAATGTATTTTTGCGATACTGGCGATGTAGTTGTGTAGGATACTTTGCCCATAACATTTTCGAATTGTTTGAATGGAGTGTCAGCATCGATGAGGATGGAGTTTTCAGTTGCAACCGCTTTGCCTTCAAGTTTCTTGTTAAAACCGGGATAGTTTAGAGCCCAGGAAACTTCGTTGGAATTTTCGAAATCATATTTCATCTCTGCTTTGTACTGTTCTTGTGTGGTAACAAGTAAGTTAGCCTCGCCCTTCTTATTTCTGAAGTTGCAACCTCCTTTAACATCGAAACGGTACCCATTGAGATCGCCTTTAACTGCAACTAGTTTCTGAGGCTTCGTGAACTCCCAACTGCTTCCCAGACTTACTAGGCTCCAGTTTTCAATTGGTGTTTCCACTGTTACATCCAAAACATTGGCAGACCATCTGGCAGCGGCTCCAAGTCTTATGGATTCAGCGGTAGAGATTTCCAGTCCGTAGTTGGAGATATTTATAGACTTCAAGACTTCCTCGCGAATATTTGAGAATCCCACGACTACAACTTCAGTAGAAATCAAAGAAGTTCCATTCCTCTTGAAGGTTTTGTAGTCAAAGCCACTTTCCACTTTGTTGTTCTCTCGTTGGAATCCAAACTTAACGGATTTCGTGGTGGCACCGCGGATGTCCAGTTTACCGTGAATTCGCAATTGAGTCCAAGACTGGAAGGGAGTTTCTACTTTGAAATCAAATGCCTTAGGATCAAGTCCACAAAGAACTTTGATTGCTGTAGCTTTCTGAGTGGAGTCGATGTACCGCATGATGACTTGGTGCTGACCCCACGAATATTCTCCCATGTGAGCCTCATAATCCAAATTGATCTCTCCAAGCTTTTTTTCGTTTCTGGTGACAAAGGCGATTATTTTGTTCCACTGGACCATTTGGACTTCAACAGACCCAACGAAGTCTCCTTGGGAAAACAGTCTAAGAGCTTTTTCATCTTGGCTCCATGTTCCATCAGCGCTGAATTGGTAATTTGCAGACTTGCTGGAGTACTTGGAGTCTAACTCAACACTTCCTGACTGCAGACTGTATTTACCTTCCATGTTCAGGTCATCAATTGATGGGAACATTCCACTGTTCAATTTCATGGTGACTCTTCCTTGAGTAAACTGCACCTATAAAATTACAGAATTTCACCAAAATTAAATCCAGGAATAGACAGGTTAAGTTTATTTAACTTCTAAAGTAACTTACATGTACGTTTCCATCCACTTTGAAGACATACACTTCATTATACTTGAAGAACAAACTCGTGGCCCCACTTTCGAAGTTGAGGATAGCCTGTCCATCCAAAGTTGGCGTGTAAACAGAGCTAAGGAACAATCCAGAAGTAAACGAGTCTGGATTCTTATCGACTGTAAATTCTAGATTAACGTAATGCTTTTGATTTTGGATAAGCTCGAATCCCACTTCAGCCATTGTGTCTGACAGTTGATATTTGCCGTTGATCTTGACAGTCTGAAACTCGGGAGACAGAAGTTCAAGTGATGCTTGATATCCACTTTGCATTTCACGGACATTTCCTAAAATATTGAGCACTCTGTTGTTAGCAGTGACAGAGCCCGTGAGGGAGCCTGAGTTTTTCAGCGATGCTTTGATCTTTAAAGTTGTAAGAGGGAATGAACCCCAGAAAGTATTTTCTGCAGGATAAAAAGCCCAATTTGTGTGGTGGTCGATATCCACTTCATTTGACTGTGTGTTGGTGCTTTCGAAAGTAAAGGATGGAAGTTGGTTCAGGTGAGACTCGACTGTGGTGGATACTTTCCAAGATGAGAAGTTCTTGAAAAGATACAAAGCTGAGATCTTTGCAGCGGTTTCTTGGGACTCCTTTACTTCCACAGATATTTCATCTCCATTCACTGAGTCTGGTTTATAAACGCCTGTCGCTGAATACGATTTTTCATTTGGTACGTTGGTCCAAAGAGACAAACTCTGGGAGGTTTCTGCTTGAGACCACTCCAACCCAGTCTGTACAGTTTGGTCGTTGAAACTTCCTTTGACCTCTCCACGGTAGTTGTTTTCTTTGAGTACGCTTGAGAATTCGAGACCAATGCTGGAGTCTGTGTATCTGGCTAATGATTGGACACTCGAGTTGGTTACGCCGTTCAGTCCTCCTTTAATGTAAACTGCAAATCCTGGTCCGTAGAAGTTACCGTCAATAGAATGTCTGAAATTTGATTTCGATCCGGAGCTTATTGCGTTAAGTTGAGTGGGGATGAATTTTGCTAAATCTCCTTTGACTTCGTTGCTCATGATGAGGGTGTAAGACGATGCTAACTTGTCGATTGTCAGCGTACCTGACATGGTTCTCCAGATATCCCAAGGCGTGGCGAATGAAAACTGATAGGTGAGAGGGCTAAACCATTGGCGTAAGTCAAGTCTCAAGATTTGTTGGGTTGGTTCTTTTCCCCATGCCACTTGAAGCATTCTACTTCGATGTCCATCTTCGTGGTGTTGTCTGTAGAGCTCGAACAATATCTGAAAGCAAATGATTGATTTTTAGAAACTCGGTATCTAAGGGAATGGTTTTAAAGGAAAGCTGTTACCTCAGGTAAATAGCTGCAGCCATTTAAGTTAAGAACAATTGCGGAAGAATCAGGAGTGTCTTTGTACTCGGCATTTATGGTTGCCGTTTCGTGATTGTGTTGTAACTCAATTTTAAATTTCTTTCTGCCTTCATCGTTTGATCCTATGAGATTTGCTTTGTATCTTCCGTATGAGGAAAGTTCGCCCAAGAAGCTTAGATCCAAGTCAGTAGAATTGATGGAAGTTTTTAGGAAGCTGTTTAATTTAAAATGTTCTAGATTTCCTAGCAGACTGAATGCAGAGGTTTCTTCAGAAATCTGATGTTCCCATCGTCCGGAAATATTACGGTATCCGTAAATCGGAAGTGCGATTTGGACAGCCAAAGTCGTTTCGTTCACTTGGAGAACAGGGAACTCCAGGATTAAACTCAGTTTTCGATTCTGAGACCAAACTGCTTCTCCTCCGATTTTGCCATCGCTGTATCCTCCGTTAAGTTCCACTCTCTCTCCAAAGTAGTTCACATTCAACGACACATCTTGCGAGTTCAGACTTCCTTTGAACTCCAACTTGTCTTGGGGGTTGTTTGCTTTGTCAGGAACCAAGGAGAAGGATGCCATCATCGGATTTGGATACATTCCTGCAACCTAAATTAACAGAATAAAATAATTAGTTCAACAGTTGGAAGGATTGGAAACGAGTGGTAAGTAGTAATCGTACCTTAGCATCCACGTGGATATGGTTGTCTAAATGGAGATCCACAACCAAATGTTTAGTATCCGTTTTGCTGTTATGATAAGTTACTTCCCCGTTGTATTTCTTCTCGTTAAAAGTAACCTTAGCTTCTACTTTGTGAGTATTTCTTGAATGCGAATAGTCGATGCTTGTGCTCAAGCGGCTGTTGTGTGGTTTGCGACCTTCCAGTTGGATTTGACACCCAATGTGACTCTGCTTATCCGTTGCTGAGAATGCGAGTGACCCAGAAATAGGAACAGATGAAAATCCTCTTGCCCTGAAGTCGAGTGTGTGGTCCAATTTCATGTTGTTCGAATTATTGATGTAAGTTATTGTGGCTTTCATCTCCTTTAGTTTGTTCAAGTCAATAAGAAGTTCACCCTCAAACTCTCCCTTTTGCTTTTCCTTCAGTGAAGCCTGGAAAGTATACTCTGAACCTGGCCAGATTGCTGCAGCTGTGACATTCCTTCTTAAAAATGGCCGAGTCTCTGCGACATAATCGAAATGGAGTCGAGCGATGTTGGTGGAAGACGTTTTTCCAACCAATTTGGTACTTATCTTCTGGTCGACCATCTTGTGTCCAAATTCAATAAGATAGTCTACATCGTTCCTCAGATTTGTCACTGAAGCTTGTAATCGGATTTCGTTGAAATCTTTGGAACTTTGGCGACTGAAAAGTGTGTGAGCATCCCATGTAGACTTTCCTATAGCAAACTTGGCCGTATTTTCACAAAATCCTTTGCTGGTTTGAGTTTCCCATAAGAACTCTACACTTTGGTCTGGGAAGCTGGACATAGCGAAACTTGCAGCTGCGCTGAATTTTGATAAGACGCCTTTCTGTACCTTTTGCAATTTTGCATTAATGTCTACTTTATTAGTTTCTCCTTGTTTCCAAGAATATTCCATCACTGATTTCGTGGAAATGTGACCAGGTTTGAGTTTGATATGTGATTTAAGATTTCCTGTCAAGTAATACGAATCAATGCCCAAGTTAGCAAGGTTCATCCCTCCGTCCATAACTAATGTACCTGTAAACATCGATAAATCAATTGTAGATTTGTAACTGTTGTTAATTCCAATATTTTAGTGTGCATTTTGGGGATTACCATGAATTCTTATGGGAGTTTGTGTCAAATGCTTCAAAGTCAAATCTACCGTCGCTCGTTTCCTCCCTTCGCCAGCATTAGGAATTTCAATCGCACCTCTGACATCTGCCAACGGTCTTTTCATAACTGTCAGAGACAACTGAGGTTCTATTTTATTTCCCGTTTGTTGCAGGCTGGAGTTAAAGTGGAATACTTTGTTTCCATCGTCCAACAAAGTAAGTTCAAACGTCTTCTTCAGCTTCAGGTACGTTCCTTCAGCTTTGATCAGTTTGAGTGGAGTTTGAAGTGAGCCGTGATATCTTCCCAAGGACGGTGTCTTGGATATTTCAATAGAAGCACGGCGATTAACTTCCGACCCAGGAGTGTCAAACACCACAGAAAGTTTGGTTTCATTTGGGTCATCATTAAAGTTGTAGTCGATGTGGTACCCGTTGAACTTGTCCGTCTTCTCCACGTACAACTTGGTCACAATTGGAGTCACTGGAGCCAAAGACAACTCATCAGGTCTTGAGAAAAGCCCGCAAACTCGGATTCCCCAAATGTCAGAGTAGCTCTCGCCGAAGCAATGAGGCTGAGGGACTTGATCAGCCATGGAGGGTTCCAAGCTTAGAGCATCTCCGTTTCCTTTCAAAATGACAACTTGGGAGGATGCTTCGAAGATCTCTTGTCTGTCTTGAGGAAGATTGAAGTCCAATTTAACTGATTTCTTTCCATTAACGTGTAGTTTAGTTTCCACGACTGTCGACGAGCGGAGAATGTTGCGAACAGTGAGACCGGTCTTGAGATATTTGTTTCTTGCTCCAATTCGTGTAACCAAACATGCATCCATGTTGACTGCCGTGTTAGGCTTCAAAAATCCGTATATTTCTAACTCTTTGCTGTCCAGGTACCTTCCAACGTTGAATTTTCCTTCAGCAGTCAAACTGACGGTACTTGAAGCTTTCAAGCCTAAAGTGAATGGGATTCCAGCGGAAGTTGGGGCTGAGTAAGAAATGTCCATCAACACTGCCGACCGTGTGAAATCCGTTTTCTTTCCTGTGCTCATGTTCTCCAATAAAGTTTTAATGTTCAACCAATTCGTTCCTTTTTCATCGATGAAATTTGGGACGGTAGAGTCTGTGGTAACCTTGAAGTCTTTGTACATAATTTCATGGCCGAATATGCGAGCGTAGAATGTCCCTGTTGGAGTTTTCTCTATTCTTTGACTCGATGCATCGTATAAAGAAGATAAGCGTTCGATTTCATTGTCTTCCACACTCCGCTTGGTTCGACTGGTTTTTAGGAAATCGGTGATACTTTCATCTGGGAAGTAACCGTTGGGCCCGAAAATGGGTTCCAAGAGAGTTTCTGGGGATTGAAGTCGACCTCCGAATTCCATAAGATTTATTGACTCTCCAAATAATTGAACTGTGAGGTTGAGCATTCCGGACTTGGGCAAAAAGGATTCCTCAGTGAAGATGACGTTTGAATCTAATCCAGCACCGGCATTCCAGTCTTTGGAGAAGAAAGAGCTTTCGTAGTTTCTCGAGTATTTTCGAATATCCGTTCTGAATTTGTTCTTCAGAACTTCATTGGAAACGAGATTTCTTAATTCCTGCTTGTCAATTCTGTTCGTTTCTTGAAGATTGGTGAGGTGAGTCCAGACGAAAGACCCAACTGTACAAGAATAAGCAGATTGTTACCATCGTGTGGTTGGAATTAATCTAAAGATTGAAGTTTGAAATTCTCACCTTGATTAACCTCTTCATCGTGAAGGACATTCTTCACTGTCTCAATGGTTTTGGAAGTTGCACATCGCATGACTGTTAAATACGAAGCAATCCTAACCTCGGTGTTTTCGATAGTGTTGGAGAATGCGGTGATGAAAGGATAGGGAGAGAAAGCAGAGCATGGAAGTCTCCTGTATGCCTCGATAGCTGCGAGTCGGATATCCGTTGGATTGGAGTCGTGAAGGAAGCAACGCTCAACTACAGAAGATTTGGATGGACTCAAATGGACGCCAATGTTTCCAATGACCTTCAAAGCTAAGATTGTCTTTCTAGACTCCTGAGGTGTGTCATGATCTTCACATCCCGAGCCTAAAGTTGATGTGATAACCTTGAGAGCTTGTGTCACCAGATGATCGTGACTGCAATCAACTGAGTTCCTGCAGTACGAGTTGATGGCAGCTGACACACTCAAAAGAATACTTGGAGTCTCATTTTCCTCCAGCAAAGGCTGAAAAACGAAAACAGCTTAGTTTGCACATTGGAATGTTGTAGCAGACTGACAGGTGAGGACTTACCAGTAAAGCTTGAATCATTGGAGCACTGGGATCTTTGATGAAAGCCACACTGCTAAGCCAAGCGTGGAAGTGATCCTCACTGAGCTCTCCTCGTTTGTACATCATTCTCACCAATGGAATGGAGAATTCGGAGTTCACCAAGGGAATCGCATCCATCAGAATTTTCCTTTGCAGTCCCGTTTTCACGTCGTCAAGAAGAAGTTGTAAACCTTGTTGGTTGAGTCTTCTGAGTTCTTCGACCAACTCGACGAACAATGCTGGTGCTTCTGCTTTTACCTGTGAACTTGTGGATTGTTCCATTCTGGAAATGAGAGTCAAAGCTTCGGAAGTATCGCTGTGAGCTACAACGGATTCCTTGTCCGTTTCGAAAAGAAGACTTTCTCTTCGTCGACTTGAGGCTTCTGTACAAACGGAAATCATACACGTGGATTCATAGAGTTATCTTTTGCGTTAAAAACAAAGTACGAGCCCCCAAATTCTACCGTTATCAGAAGGAGTAGAAGTGAACGCTGATTGGTATTCCAGAGTTTGCTTGATGATACTCTTCGCTCCACTCTTTGAACTTTCGAAAGGTTTGAATTTCTGCTCTTCCACACATTCAACCTTCTCAAACTTGTTGTTGCGAATAATTTGTTGACATTCGACATTTCCAGTGATGAGAGTCATTCCACGTTCACTTCCAGGGGGAGTGTATGGAATGGATTGAATTGGAATTAGCTGAGTGCTCCGTTGAGTGCAGGAGTTAAGATCTTTCGTTTTAGTAACAGTTACACCTCCTCCCACGGAATTCATTGAGGACCTGTAAAGTGTCTTGCACTTGCCGTTTACATCTGCCTGTAAAATCAATCAACTCATTTGTAAAACCATCTTAAACTGATTGAAGTAATAAAAAACTGCGAATTACCTCCTGAACAGTCACGGAATCCTCATTGACATCAACGATGTTTTGAAGCATTGACAAAATACCCCGTTTGATGTTAGTGACCCACACCACTTCATCGGGACTAGAGCATAAATGTTCAATCTTTCCATCTTGGAAAGCAAAGAGTAAGGAATGCCTTTCGAGCTCGTGTTTGATGTAGAGAACATCTTGACTCTGAGGATGCTCCGTGTCATGTTCTGTGATAGTAGCGTCTTTAATCTGTACGAAAAACATTTCCAAAGTTGGAGAAAGAACCAACAATAATTTAGCAGGTTTGCAAATGCCTGAGGGCTCAGTACCGTCAACTTCAGCTCGCAAGATGAAATCGGTTCGATTTCGATCTTAGATGACAGTTGAACTTGAGATCCATGAGGCGAACCTTCCAACAACACAGTTTGTATGTCCGTCGTATAGTCATACACGTAAGTAGTTCCAGGCTCATAGAGGAATTTATTCGATTCTAATACAATTAGTATAAAGTTAAGGAATATGTTGATATCGTGTGTTTATTTTCGTGTGTTTATTTTGTAGTTGAGAAAACTACCTCTACAGAATGATACACATGTTCCTGGGGCGTTTCGGATGAGTCCTGTTGGAACTGTATGACCATAAGCATAAAATCAGTAAGATAAAAATTAGATTCAAGATTTCATAATTTAAAAAATGACAAGGACTTTCGATTCCGGCACCTTTTTACCCGAAAAATACTCACGCATTTTATGGATTGCATACGATAAGCCCATAAAAATATGGAATCAAACTTACTACTTCGTGCATAATTTTTGTCGCATGTGTAGCAGAATTTCAAGTGAATGCGTGGAGATGATGAGGATTCAAGCATCAGTTGTAATGACGCGAAATGGTGAATGAATCTGCAGCTGAACAGCTGAACTATTTTACCATTTCATAATTTACACAAAGGCCAAGATTTTCTACTCAGACACACATCTTCCTACCCGAAAAATACTGGAAACCCCAGTGATTCGTAAAATGGTGTTTTTATTAGCAATATTAAACTGAATAGATAATATATGAGGTTGTTGTATGTGAACCGTTTTGAACTTTTGCAAATCATTTTTGGGATTCATGTCACGCTGTGAATGAAAAACAAGAAGCTGTCGCATCTCTGTCAGTTCTTATCTCACACGATGTCATAACCTCTTGTCAGTCTTGACGAAGGCAAATACTTGCTGAAAACTTCTCGAGAAAAATAAGATAGAACACGAGTGAAAGGTCACGTGTGTATAACACTTTGACATGAGCAATAATTTACTTCGAGAATAAATTTAGCCACAGAGCTTTACGAAATTTCCATTGAGCCTTTTGTCCTCTCTGATCTTTCATGCTGTATATGAAAGGATGGAGAGTATCGTGAATGCGTCTCAACTAGAATCCATTTGAGTTTGAATTGACTCTGCTAAACCTTTTTTAATGGATGTTGCAATAATATTTGAACTTGTATGCCTGAGGAAAAGGTTTCAAAAATCTTGAAATGGACATGAGATTGTTTGATCGAAGCATCTCTGTAAATTGGTGGGAGTCATTTCAGTCAATAAAGTCAAGTAAATAGACGCTTATAACTTCGTGTCTTGGTATGTTCAATAAAGTAAACAAGCTCTCTTCCACAAGGTGACACCGGAACTCATATCAGACTTTCGATTTTGTTGTCTTGTAATACGCACTACGCAGTAATTATTAATTACATGAAACTCTGATACCTTTCTGGCTATTAGGGGAAATCTTATTGAACTTATTGATCACAACTACGTATGCAGCTTTGGCCTTTTATTTGGGAGAAGCCCCTTTTTACCATTCGTTGGGGTTAACAAGTCGAGGTGTTTATTAGATCTACTTCGTTAACTTTTTGCATGTTGTACGGCAAACAAACTCAATTATCGGAGGCAAGTCAATTGTACACCTTAACTGAACAACTGTATATAATACTGAACTTGGTAATAAAAATCATGCAACCGTTTGTTGCGCAAATTTGGTCGTAGCTTTCTGTCTCCTTTGGAATCCGTGGGGTTGGTGGAAATAAGTTAAATCTCATACCTTTTCTTAAGGATCCATCCAAGCCAAGCCAAGTGCAAAGAATATGAAACTAAAACAGTTCTTATGCAGTTTTGATACACTAACGAGCGCTTTCCATATTAATTTTTGAGACACGGTATCACTTAACACGGAGATGAGCGTTTTTATCGAAATTCACGACCCCCGTATTTATAATAGAAACGTAAAACGAAATTACCTGAGACTACACCAGACGCAATAGTCAAAAACACAAGGAAGTACTTAAGGACTACAGCGTCCTTGCTCGCCAAAGCGAGTCTCGACATGTTGAGGGTGTTTCCTGCAGCGTTAATTAAAAGCAGACTTGTGTCACATCGGATGAACTTTTAGTCAAGTGATGAGTTAGAAGTGAAGACGCGAAGACTTTATATTATCATGAATGATACAACGACATTTACTCCTTCAAAGTTTTAATGGACTTTGAGCTGATGTAACCTCGATAAGTTAAGAAAACAGGGGTATTAATGTGTAAGACGTATTTGAAGTCTTTTTGTCTGAAAAGCGTCTTTGATGCAGCAATCGCCACACTTCGTCAGTTAGCTTTTCCAGCAGTTCGTATCAATAAAGAAGCCAACATAACACATCAAGGGGTAAATGAATCGAGACAGTTCATCTTTAATGATAATAATTGTGTGTCAGATATCACTCCTCCAAATACCCATCATCATCGAATATCTTTATCAAACAGCCCAAAAATTTTTTTAGCATCTTCCTCTTTTATTTTTAACCCATTCTTATTATTACTTCAAGAACAAAGGTAAAAATGAGCACCGTGTACACTGCTTTAAGTGATTGTACTCAAACTGCTGAAGGTTTTAAATGATTTCTTGAGACTCAATGAGTTCTCAAAAATGTATATATATATATATCATTAAAGCTCATATTATGAATCCGCAGTCTGACTGTGTGGATAAAAAGCAGCTAAGACATCTGCTAAACTTGAAATAATATATGAACCACAGATATTTGCATGATGTGTGCTTTGAGCTTGTGCATTGCAAAATAAGCAAAAACTGTGTTGAACCGATTTTTACCTCTTGACTTAAAGAATGTATGGAGTTGCATTATTTGTTGCATAAAGTTTTATTGGAAGTGGGAATGGTGTTGGAACGTTGGAAGTTTGGAAGGCGAGAGGTGGTTGATTTCGGTTCGGGTGGAAGTATTCGGAGTGTCGGGGTATTCGGTGAAAGAGAGGAAAGCGGGTGTGCGGGATTCTCATGTGGAGTGAGAAGAGAGAGATGAGCCTCATTTTATTCTGTGAGCACAGCTGCGGAGGACACACTCAACGAAAAGCCGTCAAAGGGAGGTCCTCAAGTCCTCCCACCCTCGTCAACACGAGTATTCGCCAGGTTGTCGACCAGACGACGACCCCACCCACTCAGGTAACCCTCCTCCACCCCCTTCTCCCTTTAACCCGTCTCCAACTGAAACTTGTTTACTTCAATTTGCATTATTAACTAATTACACGGCTTGTTTACTCGGGCTAATTAGTACCGGTGTTTGTTTTCGTGTCTCATTAAGTGAACAATGTTTGGATTTTGTTATTCGCAATCAGGGCCTTTCGTAAACATCATTGGTTTTTTTGTGGTTAACAAATGGGGTGAAAATTTGCGAAAATCTGCACGTGTGTTTCCAGAATCCAGAGCTCATCAAGAATTCCAGTATGTATAGGATTTTTTAAATAGTGTATATCTGCATGTGATCTACATGCAGAGTGTTGCAGACAGGAACGTGGTTTATTGATTGGGAGATTAAAGGATAAGCCAATATAAAAATGATTCTGTGAAGTTGGAGAGAGAGAGGAAAGTCCGAGGTTGCATTCGGTGGTGGTGGTCATTCAATCAGAGGGACTGTGGTCATCGTGATCGTGTAGACTGATGATAAGTGATGTTGGTGAGGATTGTGGATGGGGAGATGAAGTAGAAGTGGAGATGCATTTTCTGCTGGAGATTGACATTATCTTTAGAGTCATGAACTGTGAGGCTGCGATCATTGCTCATAGACATGATGACATGAATGATGAGCTCTGCCAGGCTTGTCATCCTGATTAAAAATGCAATAAAGTTCCAATTGAAAAGGAACTCTGCAAATTACTTGGAAAGTTCCATGCTCAGCTACCTATAATAAATATGTCTTCCTTCAGTGTGTGTTCACAGTTACATGACATTCAATAATAATATGGGTTTAAAAGAGGACAGATATGAAGAATTATCTGATATCCTCAAAGCAAATAGTTTTTAGATGGATTACTCATCGGCTGAAGCCTCATGATCTGGTGACTCTGAAATATGTCTGAATCATGAAATATTAGTCTGAGTCTATAAAATACACTTATATGGGCTTTACATGTCTGCCTGTGCGTGGAATTGTAGTCAGGAACTTTTTAAGACACAAAAGCTGCTAATTACGAAGGTCGAGGTTATAGCTGTTTCTTGGTATAATTGGAACACAAATTTTTGACTGAGGCATCTTAAGATGCCGACCAGACTAATTTGTAAATGTAAAAGAGAAGTACGACTAGCTCGAGTATTATAACTAGGTAAGTATAAGTTGATACGAATTTTCTACTTTTCATTGTTCGTTTTCGTTGCAACCTGCATCGCGTGTCGTGGATGGAGAAATCAGAAAATAACGCAAAAAATATTGATCTGCATTATAGACGGTATTTTATGAGGAAGCTTTCCAGGAAATTCTTAAAAACATTTCACAAGTTACAAGTAATTATACTCATTATACTTGTGCTTACGCAAAGTGAGATTAGCAATTCAATGAGATGACGATGATAAAAGGTTGAGGAAAATGAAAATGCTGTAATAATTGGGGATCTTGAAGGAGGAAAACAAGTGAGCAATTGTAAATCATTTTATTTCTCAACATTTATAGCTTTTGATAAAGTGGTTTTAATAGAATAGAAGTGGTTTAAGTCGTCATCTATTCCTCTGCTGTGTTCTAAAGTGTCTGTAGTTGTCTCCTTGTGTTTGTGTTATATAATCTGACAGAGGAACAAGACTACTACTTGCACACACGGAAAACAGACAGGACAAAGTGTGTTACACAATGTGTGACCGTAGGTTCATAATATTATTATTATCCTTCTTTCTCAATAGTCACGGAGGTCTCTGTATCGCTCGTATTGTAATTCATCAGATAAGCGATTAATTCCATGAGTTCCTATTATCCTATTGTTGTTTGAATCCTCCGGAGAAGCTGACACCTTAGCCTTTGCTCTCAGCATTATACTTGCTGTCCTTCACTATTGCGCGATTGATTATACACGCATGAAAAAACGGTAGCAATAACTTCTTTAGGTGTTTAGCTTTATTCACAAAGTGTAAAAACAGACTGACTCCTCGTGGACGTAGTTAATTCATGTTTCCCTGTGCAAACGAAGATTTTTTTTGTCTGACAAAAGTAGTTTTAAATATCAAACTTCTTTTACGAACGTGTAATTTTTTCTGACTCCAATTGGTTTGTTATCTAGTATGTTGGCACAGTATTATTGTATACCAAGATATGTATGTAAAATTTCTGGCTTCGCCTTGGGCTGTCTTCTCATAGCAGTCACCTAACGCATCAGCAGTAATGATAGCTGTCAAAATCTGAATCTCGTTGTATGCATAGAGTCCCTACATTGCAACAAGACTCCTACTACCAGTTTACGGGATGAAGTCTTATCTTTCAGCTGAAGACATGGCTTCATGAACCACATCTACCTGTTACCTACAGTTTTCCGGCTATAGTCTTCTTTATAAGCCCTTACAGATTTATCTGTTCTTTCCAGTACCACATTATTAGTCGTCGTTGTGCACACACCTCCAACTACTATTCATTATCTCCTAGGAAATTTAAATTAAATAGCTTTTTACTTCCGATAACATACTAACTGACTCAAGTTTAAATCCCGGACATTAATTTAAATCAATAGTTTCAGAATGAATAATTTATCTGGACGATCTGCGTGGCCAACTGATGTTGGAATTTTGGCTCTGGAGCTCTACTTTCCGTATCAGTACGTTGACCAAACGGAACTGGAAGTCTTTGACAATGTCTCAGCTGGGAAGTATACTGTTGGACTGGGCCAGTCGAAAATGGGGTTTTGCTCAGATCGCGAGGATATTAATTCTTTGTGCTTAACTGTCGTTCGAAATCTTATGGAGAAGAACAAAATTGGTGAGTATTTACAATTATTTTAATACATGCGTTTGTCTTTGTGGTTAATTTGGTTCATGTATAATAATGTGTGTTTTTTTGCTTGCAGGATACAATGAAATTGGAAGAGTGGAGGTGGGAACGGAAACCATCCTGGATAAGTCGAAAAGTGTAAAGTCTGTCTTAATGCAGTTGTTCGAGGAGAGTGGTAACACTGACATTGAGGGAGTTGACACAACCAATGCTTGCTATGGAGGAACGGCAGCTTTGTTTAACTCCTTGTCGTGGGTCGAATCCAGTGCTTGGGATGGTGAGATTAGGAGATAAAGTTTAACCAGTCAAATAAAAGGGTTGCTTTAAATGTACTATTCAATTGCAGGGCGCTATGCTTTGGTTGTTGCTGGAGATATCGCAGTTTATGCCACGGGAAACGCTAGACCTACTGGAGGAGCTGGTGCTGTGGCCATGTTGGTAGGACCCAACGCTCCATTAGTTGTAGAACGAGGTAAGCATTTAATAATAATTCACATGTATTCTGAGGAATTTGTTCGAAATTTCTAAATATGAATTTTGATTTCATAGGACTGAGAGCTTCACATTCAACCCATGTGTATGACTTCTACAAACCTGACTTAGAATCGGAGTTTCCTCGAGTGGATGGAAAGCTCTCTATCCAGTGCTACCTGAGCTCCCTGGACAAATGCTACAAGAGGTTTTCTGAGAAGGCAAAAAAGAGAAATGCTGAAGATATCTCGTTGCAGTCTTTTGATGGCGTGATTTTCCATTCCCCTTATTGCAAATTAGTGCAGAAATCTTTGGCAAGATTGTTGCTTAATGATGCAGTTTCTCTTCCTCAGCCTGAGGTTCTTGAGAAATACCCTGAGCTCGAATCTCTTAGGTTCGTACTAACGACCTTAACTACTAACCTATTTCGCAAATAGGGTCAACTTTATGTACAACGTATCCTATGACTTTCAGAGGTATCAAACTGGAGGAAACTTATTTTGATCGTGATGTAGAAACCAAAGTTGTAGCGAGTTCCAAGAAACTCTTTGAAACTAAAACAAAACCTTCTTTGCACTTGGCTAATCAAGTTGGAAACATGTACACTCCATCTGTGTATGGAGGCCTAGTATCTTATTTGATCAGGTATGTCCATATTGCTTTACTAAATACTATAAATAAATTATTTTGATACGATTCAGGCAAGTCAGTCACAATCTTGTTTCCTTCATTTTAGCAAGCCAATTGAAATTCTTGTTGGCAATCGATTGTGTCTCTTCTCGTACGGCTCTGGACTGCAAGCCTCAATGTACTCGATCAAAATTAACAGCAATGGGTTGTCTCAGCTTTTACACGGTATTCAAGATGTGACAAAACGCCTTGAGTCCCGTAAAAAGGTTGAGCCCTCTGAATTCGCCAAAATTATGTCTCTGAGACAAGAAGTTCATCACAAAGGTGAGAGAGCAACGTTGCAGTTGTTTGATTTCAACGTTATATGCACATGACCTCCTAATGAATACTTTGCAACTTACAGCACCCTATGAGCCAGTGGAATCCACCACAAATCTGTTCGAAGGGACGTATTATCTGGAGAGTGTTGATGACATGCATCGTCGTCAATACGGACGAAAATCTGGCATCTCGACTACCAATGGCGTGTAATGATCACAACAATCGATTCTTTCAGTATCGTTGCACATGATGCAACCTAGCAATCTCTACTTTATCAGTAGTTAACTTAGAACAGATTATGGTGCTGTCATATCACACTGACTAAATTTTTTATGTGAACCTGATGCCAAAGGTCTTCCAAAAGATGGTACATAAAGACCTACGTCATTGTCATATCAATTTATCTATAGTTTGTTTATACATTGCAGTTAGTGAAAAATAGCTATCTGTCCACTTTAGGGACCATTCATATTCACAAACGAACGAGTATTTCATAAACGCGGAGAGAGGTATTTTATAATCCTGTATTACACAAGAACTCAGCTAATTCCATATATATAATTATATATATTTAATTGTATAATGTATATATATATATATACATAATTGTTGTGAACTGGGGAAGATTCATTCATTTTAGAAAAGTGGATTGCCTTACTAGTTGCTCACCATAATTGCTAAGATTATCCCGCAGTCTATGAACTTATGAATTTTCCTTCCAGGGATTGAAGTATTAAATGTTATTAGTTAATTTAGTACAAGTTGGTGCTGATGTTTAGTGTATGAGAATCATGGAACTTCCGGAATTGTTGGCACCTAGCTTTCTTTTACTTAGTCTCTAACCAAATATTATGAGTTACTCAGTGAACGCGAGTCGCAGTTTGACTCTAAAATTGACTTAACTTGTAGTAAGTTGAAAATAATAAAGATAGCTGACATTTGAATCGCAATGTGTAATTAAACTTTATTAAAACGCGAATGGAAAAACCCTCATGGAAATTCATGGAATCCAAATACTATTCAAACAATCATTTCTCCATGAAAGTAAGACAGCCATTAGAAAACTTATGATTACAAGTGAAGTAAGAAATAGAAACGAAAATATGTTAGAATTACTGACGCCTCCTTGAATGACGCTTGGGTTTCTTCATGAATGCCCAATCAACTCTAATGGTGTTTCCCAAAAGATCGCTTCCATCAAGAGTCGTCTTAGCAGTTGAAGCTTCTTTGAAGTTCTCGTACTCCACCAACGCGTATCCTTTGAGAAAACCAGTTCTACGGTCCAAATTCAAGTGAAGATTTTTAATTTCTCCGAACTCTGCGAACTTTCCTTGGACATCATCTTCATGAGCTTCTTCGTGAATTCCTGTAGCTATAAGAATCCATCCTTCTACAGCTGAAATTCAAATTCCGTTTGTTAGCACTTTTATCAAACACTTAATACACCCAAAAATAGTACTCCACAAAAATGCTTACATCGCTGGGCAGAAATGTCCAAGACTTCATCAACACCTCGTCCTCGAAGGTCCAGACGCTCGTACACTTCCGATTTGACCTCCCTTGCAGCGTCCATGTTAAATCCTCGACCTTTGCGTTTCTTCACCCGGGACTTTAACTGTGCTACTTCATCAGCCCCTATTGTGTCATTTAAGTGAAGCCATATTAAAGTCAGTTCGGCAATTTCCTATCAATCAATCAGATTGAAAACTCCAAATGATAGTCGCTTACCAGCTTCCCCTCCCGCAGCAGCATCATCAATCGTCATGTCGTCTTCTTGCTGAATGTCCAAGTCGAGAATGTCCGCCATGATGAGTTAGTTTCAAAATACGATGCAATTATTAATTAAAGTTAAGGAAATTCAACAGGAACAATTTAATTAATCAAGCCGGATAAAATATCGGCTTTCTTCGTCTTGTTTCTATTTGCAACTAGAAGCGACTTTGGGTGCAGGAGGAGCAGCGGCAACACAAATTCAAATTTGGCGCCTCCTCCAGGTGACTCGTGGCTGTGTTGGTGGTGAGAGGGCGCAGGGAATTCACTTTGTCCGAGTCGCCCTTCGCTGGAGAAAGTTGAGTCACCGTCGCAAGAGTCACTGGAAACCAGTAAGTCCTTTCGGACTTCTGGAATCCTTAGTCACTCTGTTCTCAAGAGGGTGGTTGCTGTAATTGGGTTAATTGCTTATAAATGAGTTTATTATGATGTGGCTCAGACTGCTTTTAAGGCAAATCTGTATTCGAATGCACAAATACGAAGAGATGATACTTCTCCATCAAAGTTTGTCGCAAGTTGCCTCATTTACAGCCCAAAATATTCATTATTATCATTATGAAAAAGAATGAAGAATGAATCTTTCTTGGAATTATTTGGATAAAATATTCATATGATCAATCGCTTAACGCGATGGTGTAAATTCCTAGCAACACACTAATCAAATGGGAATTCCATACTACCTTCTCGGTCTATCTAGTCTGGGGGGAGTCAACGCAGAGACTTCGTTGA
>JAQGAD010000485.1:0-37292 GCA_034696625.1 Isotomurus palustris | reverse complement strand
ACTTCGTGCACATCCATATAAATATGTATTGTTTATCGATTCGGGCATTTGGCACCAAGCTGACTAGAAGGAACTTAATTATGCGACTCATTAATGCATACACTTTCATGTTTTGACTATACGAATTGTTTACTATTAAAGAGCAATTAAAATTCACATAGACGATAAAGACACAAAGAGAACATTCGCTAGACAGGACAGAAGTTTGGTAGTAGCCCGTCCTTAAGTTTGGAGTATCAAGTGATACATTTTTTACTCATATCTTTTACTCGTAGGGTGTTTTCGTCTTGTGATATGCAGACTTAATTATTTTGTCGTGAGTAATCTATACTCTAGTATTCATGAATAAACAGGAGATATTTACACGGCATCCATCACGGAAAAATGAATGGACCAATCGTGTTTAAAATATGCACACGGAGTGTCGGAGGAAATATCAGAACCAGGTGTAAATATTTAAATTGATGGTTGGCTTATTTGATAAGAGTGAATAAATGCATTAATTGACGCATACCCGTATAAACTATGAACTCTCGTTCCTATTCCGAGTGGGCAGGTCTGCCGGCTAATCTTTGATAGGAAGGGAAGATACACATAAGCTTAAGCTATTCATTTAAAATCCGATTTTCATGCCTCTCAGTCTGTTTAAATTTACACGTGTATCGTGTAGAACGAAAGAAGAAAAAATCAATAGAGTATTTTCATTAAGTACACAAAAATACTTTTAATTGCTTTCGTGTCTGTATTCCTGCATGATGCACCTATCGTTCAAAAACCGACTCATTGGTTGCGGAGGTGGATTTTTACTACACGTAATATTTATTTCTGCCAGAATTATTTCTGGTAGTACGTCATTCTCTTTAAGGATATTTGTTTAGGCTGACATTTCTCTTTGACAATTAATTTGTGCCCAAGAATGAAAACAAATATTACATGGGGAACGTAGTAATTAGCCAGCAAAAGTACTTTTTAATATTAAATGATTGAATGTCTTCATAAGCACAGTGACAGAGTAGGGGAAATGGGAAGTGTGCGTTTTGCGAATTGATATAAAAACGCTTGCAAAAGGCACTAAGACTTCACTTCATTTTTAGCAGCCAGAAGGAAAGCTCGAAAGCTTCCAGAGAAGAATTTTTTTTTCTAAAAATATATTTGTACATTTATTCCTCTGCTAAATTACAAGCCAAGTACAATTCAATAATAGTTTACTCTGATCTTTGAACATATTTTGTACTTCGTACATTTCAACTTGTACAATACGAGTCTATTGAAGCAACCGTAGGGGATACACTTTCAATACGACGGAAAATTAGCCGGTAAGTTTCCTCAGTTTTTTGTACATCAATAAAATTAGGATGAAGGCAGAGTTTTGAAAGAGTTGGCGCTTCACGAACTCCCCATCTCTTACAAGGTCGAAATTCGTGAATTTGGATTTTGCGAATACACACAGGACAGAAGCATAGCTGCTAGCATTGGTTATTTTATGAAAGAGTATTATTATTGAGGTTCGGTAGGGTAGTTTGGTTTGGTTGAATTTATAAAGCACTTAAGCTTATTACTCTTTCTCTATACAACTCTTTTACTTATTCTTCTTTACCTCGACGAGTTCTACCTTCGTCGCGAAATAAATTCGTACATTTAGGAGAGTATGGTTAGTTGGTTAGATGTGGAGAGCACTGAGAGAGCAGCATACCAGAAGAACGTGATATTATTTGCGAATGCTCAACACAACACGCTTACTTACTTTCATGTATGTATGTGTGTATTCGCAATATTAACAATTCGCAATATTCGCATGGTACTTCTTTACTCTTCACGTACACACACACACACATACAATAACTACACACTACAACTACTCTGCCAGTTTAAGCTCCTTCTTCCAAAGAGTTGTAATGAGTTGTATTTTGTGCATAGGACAGAGTTGCTAATAAAATTGAGCAGGGACTCTCTGAGTCCTCAGTCTCTACGTTCATATATTCTCCCTGCTTTCGTATCCCACCTAAAAGAACTCTTCTCGCACAACAAGTAAAGAAGTGAGCATTCTGTATTTGTAAAAAGCACTATGTGGTGTGTGTGTGTGTGAAGAATACCAGTTGTAGTAGTAGAAGTTGTAAAAGTAATAATGAACAACACCAAACAACGATCATACACAAGAAGACCCCTTTCTCTATTCTCGATCATCTGAGGTTTTACACGGGGAGACAGTTTGAGAAACACCGGCTAGTGGAATTTCCTGAATTTCTGAATTTAAGTTTTCAATCTTGCAAGGAGATTAATATAAGTGAATCCCAGTTTTCCTGTGAAAAGTGAGTGAATTTTATTTAATTTCACTAACATACTTCCTGGGAATATTTTACATTAGAATCCTATGTGTTGATTTACTTGATGTATTTTTCTGTAATCAGTCAAGTTGTAAACTGCACAGGGTGACTAAGTAAGCGCAAGTCTTTTTGATACACAATTTATTGCTTAGAAAAAATATAAAGAAGTGTTTCCTGAATCCTAAAGACTTAAATTCTGCACCGAAACTTTCCCAGGGTTTTAAAGGCAATTTTTATTCAAGTCTGGAGTAAATCTCAATGTGATTTATTATACAGAGGAAAATTCATTTTTTAAGTGTGACAAGACTGGAGTGTAGTGTAAAGAGATGTATTTATATGATTACGTTGAATGTATTTAAAAATTGGGGAAAGGAAATAAAAAACACGGATATTTGTATATGTCCCATACATTGAAAGTGAGTTTTTTAAGGAAATCGTGGGAATCCTGGATCCCCTACCTGAGTAGATCAGTGAGAGAATGTTAAAAAATCTAATTTTATCCAAAGTAACGATTGAAGTGATGAGGAAGCCCTTTTAAGGGACACCCTTCTTACTCACACACACACACCGATCCCTAAACTCTCCCATTCCTTCCTCTACTTCTTTTTTAAGCATCGCATCGAATCATCTCTCTTTTAATCTGTCCCGAAAGTTTTTCTCGTGGTTAAAAAAGCAGGTGCTGTATCAGGGAGAGGACCAGATCCTTAAAAAACTCAATCACTTCTTTGATCCTCCTTGTTCTTCGCTCAAAAGGTTCCCTCACCCGAATTTTTTCAATTCTTGGCTATATCAAAATATGAATATATCTTACCAAAAATAGATTACCCTAGAGCTCCTTTTATTGCTAAAAATGCTTCTTCACAAGACCGTGTGAACTTGTGGAGAAAAGGAATATTTCTCGTTCTACTCAAAGACATTTTGTGTTATGTTTTTTCACACAAATTAGGAGAAAGAACGATTCATCACTATCAAATGATTAAGGGCCATTACATACTTGCATTTGAATGGGCAGTGTACTTTTATTTCTCTAGTAAAACGGAACAGGAAGGAAGGAAAAATAACTTGAAAGTGGCATGAGTTATATTGGCTACTCTATATTATACAACAAGTCACAAGTACCTAGGAAAGAATAATAAAGTGTAAGGAATGGTGTGGATAAGAAAACATCCAAGCTCAGTCTCAGTAGTCTCACCCTATTATTTTTTTAAACAGTATAACGTGTTCTTCCAGAGTCTCGAGTGTTTATCTTAAAAACTATTACACCGTCTTGTGGGAGAGGTAGTTTTAGGTCTTTACGAGTAGACGTAACCCCGCGTGGGTACTTACTTCTTACGTCTGTAGATCAGTCTCATTCTGAACTTAGAACTTGTAACTTGCTCCTTCTTCCTTTTTCACCTTAATCTTTTTACAGTAAAAGTTACTTTAAATTAAACCTGGAATTTTTTTACTCTCCCGTAGAAGTCAGTTTGTTAAGTCTGGACATTTTATTATGAGAGTATATTTCAAAATGAGATTTAATTTAACACGGTGGTTGGGAATTTGATCGTGTTTCTTTATTTGTGGTCACACTCGTCGTGACATTTTCCAGAGTATTTGGATTTCATCTTACACAGCCGGAACTTCTTAATCTCAAATCTCAGTGTGCATACCTTCGTAGTGCGAGTTCTTTTTAAAGTGTCCACCTACTTTATTATAGAGTTTGAAAGATACGAAAATAAGAAAGCGAGTAAAGACTTAGACTGGTTGTGTATAATATTGTGTTTGTGATGGAACGATGCATAGAATCCTTTAAAAGTCAAATGAGCCATGAAGCCCATTAAAGTTTGAAGAAGGACTGTCACCTTATTTCGTTTGAAGAATTGTAAGGGTGATATGATACCGAAGGATTTCTTTGAGACTGGAAATTGACAAAAATCCATTATTGGACTGCTGTGTGGTGCTGATAGAGTGGGTGTTACGATGTCATATTTGTAGTGCAGTGAGACGTAAACCCTTGTGGAGGGTATTTAACAATGTCCAGCGATCTATAAAAAGATATTAGATCCTCAGTACCCATCTGCTCCCCTCTCCGATTTCTTCATCTTTACATCCTTTCGATTTAATTCTTTCTTATTCTTGAGGTAGATTAGATGGATAGATGAGGCTTTTTCCTAAATTTAGAAAATGTATGCTTTAATAGGATCACATTTCTTCCTCGTCGTTCCTCCCGTTTTCTTCCATCTAAGGAATAATAATAATTGTTCCACTCTTTACCCCAAGAAAGGTAGATTGGAATCTATATTTTTTATACTTTCAGTTCTATTATTGTACTTCTCCCGAGCATCTGCACTGTTCCGAACTTCAACAGTATGCAGTAGTGTGCAATGAGATTTTTTTACCCGTTAAAACATCACACAGTAAAGTTTCAGTTTTAAATCCAAATCATAAATTGACCTGAGTTGTGTGAGTTGTGATAGCAAGCTGCTGCTGGTTTTGGATTTTGGTTTCTCTTGAATCCTTTCGGTCTGAATTCCTTTTTTATTTTGAAAACCCTTTTTGTCGGACCTTTTTAAGAAGAACCTTTATGCTTGAATTGAGTGTGTAAATTGAAAATGAAAGTAGCCTGCAGTTCGACTGCTGGTTGCTTTTGAATTGTACTTGGTACGGTGAGCAAGGAACACACAGAGTATTATCAGCAGCCGTAGTAAAGAGCACAGAAGGAGATGGAGATCGAGAGAAACTTCATCATAAAAGTGTTACGTATTAACACATCCGCATATCCACGCACCTTGAAGGGTGCCACTGTGCCACATATAGTTTAAAGGCCCGACCGATTGGTTATTTTCTAATCGATTGAGAACCCCTAATAGACCTGGAACAGTGAGAAAAAACTGTCCACCGATTTCCTACAGTAAAAAGGGGTACGCATTCCATTTTTTGTACGTCATTGGCACGTACCCCTTTGAAGGGACAGTGTAGTGGAGTGATGTCAATCCCATTGATTTGGTTTAGTCCAATATGTAAAAGTATACATGGGACAATCAAATCAGCTATTTTTTGTGATACAAGCAAAACCCCTTTCATTTGACACAGCACTACGAACACGTGCAGTTGAAGGGACCGTCGTATAAGGTCCCACATGTACTTACAATCTTCATTATTGACACACACACACACAGAGCCATACATTGATTTCCAATTGATTTGTACCCTTTACTTACACACACTACACGATACTCTATTCAGATTTCTGAGCTCCTCGTCTTTCTCTCTGCATGAAATATGTCTCATTTCCTTGTGTATTTGAATATCGAGGAAATACGATATATCTGCCGGATTAACCGTTGAATATCAATGAGAATTTGACAGTCCCGGCCCGGTGTTATTTTTAGATTTCTTCACTCTTTAAAAATTTGATTTACTGGCGAATATAAAATTTTAAACATTTGTGAAGCCTCACACACACGAACTGTTCAATAGGAGAAACTGTAGCATCTTGAACAACCGATGTTTAAATGTTTAGATAAAAAAGAGGAGGACTGGTAGACACACAGAGTTTGACAAGAGTGAATAAGAATACGTGTGAGGTAATAACGGTGTACGGGAGTGAAGATTAGGCCTTTAAGGAACATAATGAAGGGTTGTCTTTCATCTTAATAGCATTAAGTCATTACTACTTTGCTCGGTGAAGGGTTGAGTACAAAGAAAAGTGTCTGTATATACATTCAGTACTAATCTTATTTTTTGTCTTTTTTGCTCCGCAGGTACTTCTTGAGGGATGATGATGCGTACGTAGTGAGAGAGAGAGAGAACCCTTTTCCTCCTTCGGACTGGCACGTGTCTGTGTGTAATTCCCATACCACTTAGTACCTGTTCCTTGGGCTTGGTCATCGGTAATTAGATTCATCTTACACACTACACACTCATTTGGGCAATGGGCACTTGTATAAGATGGATGATACAAGGGTGATGAAATGAGAGAGAATGATGTTGATGTGTGTGCAGAGAGCTAATTGTAATTAACTTTTAACACAAACCCGTAGAACCGAACTTGTGTTTGTTTTTTATCCTCACAAGTTAGGTACGACGGGTCTACGTTGAAAAGTTACTCACGTCTGAGAAGCGAACCTCAATCCAAAAATCTCTACGGCTTTACTCGTCTCGACAATCGTAGATTATTAAGAAATGGAAATATATTAGCTAAAAATGAATGTGTCATTGAATGTATTATTTCATTTTAAAAAATCGTATAGTTTCCTTTCTCTCTCTCTCTCCTCTCGTTTTGTGTATCTTCTCTGAGTAAGCCGAAAATTGTGTACAGGTGATGTAAATGCAGTGTTACTCCTGTCGATGGATCAATGAAGTTTTTGTGATGTAAATTAATCGTGTAATTAACTCACTCTTAACCATATATTCATACTTACATATCTGTGACCATTTCCTATTGTGATTAATATTATGTATTTATGTATGGTACATTCTCTCTCTGATTTGTGGTACTCATGATGAGTATGATGATGTGCAGGAAAATTGACGACTGTCTCTTGTAAAAAATGATCTCTACTCTCCAATCGCTTACGATGATTTTTTCTTTCGAAAATTCTCACCCCAAGTTTTATTTTCCCCTTACTTTCTCAATTCTCCTGATTGCTTTTTGGTTTACCACACTTTTGTTTGAATGAGACGAAGTTTTATAATGTAACCACTTTATAGCTGATTTTCTTTACAGGCCATCTGTTTCTTTGCTATTTGTTTTTTCCTGTGTTTTCCACCATTCTCTGGATTCTCTGTGTATACTTGGTCATCATGCATGTTAATGAGTGTCAGTCTGTACAGTATCACGTAACATAAGGTAATTTTGAAATTGATGAAGTACATAGAGGACGGTCTCGGTGTGAGGTAGTGGGTTGTATAGTTGAGAACAACATCATACCTGGCGAAACTGTACAACTTGCTAACTTTCTCAGGGAGCGTCACAAGTCACCAGTAGAGTTATAAACATACTTTTACACTTCCTCCGTGATTTACATTTAGGCTTACAGCAATTTACTTGTAAAGAAACTATACATTTGCCTTGTGAGGTGTACGAACAATATTAAACAATTTTTCTTGATGCTGAGAGAAACTCGACTATGTGTTTGTCTCATTATTATCTCCAAGCATATCATTATGAATCGCACAGGCACTTTGTTCAGTTTTGATGATATAGAAGAGCAGTTAACAGTTCAAAATACGTGCAAGTATTTTTTACAAGCCAGAACCATAAAATGTTTATTGGTAGGAGTATTTCAGTATTTATAAGGAGCAGGATTTGCACTTGACCTTCTTCCAGAGGAAAGAGTAATCATCATTAGCATTAGTGTTTTCCTAATCTAAAAAACAGATCTGACACTTTGTCTTTGTCAAACCACGCCACCTTCTTTCAGTCATTACAGCATTTTTGCTCGCTAACTGAGGTAGAATTTACTAAAAACTACTTTCATGAGAATACTTTCTTGAAAAAAGTAGCTTTCCTATCGTCTGGCCAATTAACATTGAACATTGGAGATTTGCAATATTTGTTTGTACTAGTACTCACTTTTGTGAAATTATTCAGAATTCTTCAGAATCAAAATGCTTCCAGAAAATAGATTTTATGAAAGTTTAATGGATCTATCTTCTGTAATAATACACACTGCTTTCAACAATTCGAGACATCCGTTTGTTACAACTTGCACGTTAGAATGTACTTACAAACTTGATCAACTTAATCACGAAATGGATTGAGCTAGACGGGGTTATAAACTGATGATGACGCCAGAAATGAATCACTGTTGCCTGATTTGAGCGAGTGTTTGTAAAAATATAAAACTAAAAATAAATAAATGCGATTTTGCATGTTGGTTTTATTTATAAATCGAGCTTTAATTCTTCACATATAAATGGTCTTCTATAAATAAGAGTTAGACTGCCTTATAATCTTTGCACACCGATAATAATCCAGCTGTAAATTGCGTGCACGAGTTAATTCAAAAAATGAATTGTTTTAAAGCGATTCGACTAATGGACCGAGTGACATAACACAATTGACATAATTAATTAACTGGGGAGAAGAATACGCAGCCAGAGGAGAGCATATATTTTTGTATAAAATATATGCATTAAGCGTTCAGCTCTATATATGTATATATATATACGCTTGAAGAGCAAAGGGATACTTGAAGTGCAAAAAAGTCCACCCGTTGTCCGTAGGCAGTCAGAGTTTGAGAGAGTGAGGTTTTCACATTCTCACAACAAAAAGGTGAGGAAAGACAGATAATAAGTGGAAGCACACAACGGACAGACCCGGATCCAAAAGTTCCAAATCAGAGAGCTAATGTAATCCAATACCATCGCCACCACCACCACCATCATCACCACTTGCCAGCCACCACCTTTCGAAAGGCGAGACTGAAATAATATGTGTAAGAGGCTTAATGGAATAATAACTCACAGAGGAGCAGGAGCAACCACACACCTCTTTAAGTGAGATGATCGCGATTCTCGAGATCGGATTTCCCGAATGACGGAATGATGATGAGTCGAACGGATGCCTAGAAAAAGCGACAATCTTGTTTGCTCTGTAATGAATTAATGACACTGGCCAACACTCGTTACATTTTACCAACATCATCTGCACATCTCCCGAAGTACATCTCCAAAACTTATGTATTTCCAAAGAAGGATAACTTACAGCCAGCTATTGTACAACACAGCCATTCACCTGCTTGTACTCTTCTTCTGACTCTCTCTCTCTCTCTCTCCTCGGAGGACCCAGAAATTGCCTTTAAAATAAAACTCCCTCGTCCATCCACCTTGTAGTTTATAGTATTGGCGAATCTTAGCGTTAAAAAATAGTCAACGGACGAGTGTAGAAGAAGAAGAAGAAGAAGAAGAGTTGTTCCCTCCAATCTCATCTTTAATCCTCCAGCATTGCCAGCACCAAACTCATCTCTCTCTCTCTCTCGCACTGTCTTCAAGATTCACCACACAAGTTTGACCGTTAGGCTATCTTATTCTTAACCCTTTGGCGTATTCCATCATCTCTCACACATCTTTTACCATCATCTCCATACACTTACACATATTCACTTGTAGTGTATTCACATCTCTCATTATTTTTTATTTTGGCCCGTGTACTTGAATCAAAGGCTGGACACAATTCTATATTCTTTACCTTACTGACTTCGTACTCTCTTACGAATAAGGCATCTCTTCCACACTGCTTAAGGCATCTCTTCTTCCACACACTCTTTCATAAACGCTTTTACACACACACATTCACAGTTTGTTTAACAAGAGACTTTCAACTTTCCATTGAATTCTATGCCCCACATATCTTTAATTAAATGCTGGGTTGAGTGTTAAGATCTGGTGAAATTAACGGGTCATACATCTTGTGAACTTTGTCCTTTACAAACAGCCTTAAGTAATGAATTGCTGTTGTACATTATAGTGTAGAGAATAAAATACCCCAGGAGTATTGTGTCATGTAAGGAAAGCCATCTAGAAGCGATGGGCAATATCAAATAATTAAATGAAGGATGATCTTGTCCATGAAATGATGCAGGGAGAAATGTATCGCTTATTTTTACCAACAGCTTTCGATGATTGGATAAAAATTGGTTTGGGTAGGAACCCTTCGTGTGTGCCTGAAGCAGTAGGACCTGCCTTTTCGTGGAGACAGAGACGTCATTTCGGAAGGGTTCTTTTTCCTTATCTGTCATTAGGATGACTTTGTTGGTTGTTGGCACTGTGGCCAACACTACTAAATTATAGTTTTGACTCTTATCCGCTCGTAATAAGTATATAGTGGGTGTAGTCTTATTTGTATTCTTCTCTGGTGCTCTCATGCTTTCTTTGGGGACTTCTCTCTCTCTCTCTCGTTCCTTTGAAGATAAATTGACGGATGGATAGAGAGGACCACAGGTTTACACAAACATCACAGAGTATGCGAGTATTATCCTCGAGACGAAGGAAAGGGTTGAGTTTACAGAGACACAGAGTCACTCTGTCGAGATAGTGAGAATCGTCTGTATAATCTAAAAGGAAATGTAGAGACCGGCCTACCCAAGCTGTCTCTTCCTAGTCACGTAGGCCCACCAAATAATAATAAAAGTACTATCAACTCTTTTTTTCCAAAACTTTTCGGGTTGCAGGTTTCATGATTATCCATAATGTGATGATTCCTATGCAGCTATTCTTCCGGTTAGTTATTCTTGGCTTGTGAGGTGGTGGAGTGTTTCTTTCTTTACGCTCTGGTGTGGTCTGTATCGCAGGACGTAACAATTTACAGTGTCGTTTGGAATAGTTATACGTATACAGATATATTAATTATGGTACTGTACACTCAGTATTCTATTTATGTGCTAAATATTTGGATATTGTAAATTTTATTAATTAATTCTCCCAAGATTCACCTTTTGGCGAATTTAAAGAAGTTAAAGAAGAAGTTAGTTAGTTATTATAAAGATGCACACAGTGATTCTTAACCCACCTGTCTGTTCAAGTAAATAGTAAGTAGGGTATTTATTTGATTATAAATACACTAAATACATTTCAATAAAGGCTACTAGCAGGAGGCAAGAGAAGGCTAAGTTCTAGAAAAGCACACAGGAGAACTTTATTCGTCAGTAAGTATTAAATCAAATAATTATTCTGGTACTTATACCTAAACCTTTCAACTAAGAATTTAAAATTATTTCCTATTAGTTGAGAACTTTTGTCTGCTTGTTCACAGAACAGTCACATTCAATCATTCCTACAAAATAAAGTAAAATTTTAACCTATCAAAGTATATCAGGATTTCAAACATATAAAATGAAAATTTGGAGTTATAATTAATTATAAATAAAACTCATTAGCAATTTCAGGATGTTCGAATTTTCCCATTCGTATCACTTATCGGTTTATGTGAGTTGTGAGTACCACACCAATGCCCATGAAAGCCTGCTGATTGATAGTTTTACACTAGAGTTCAGCATTAATTAAAAGAAATATTGTTGCACTACCAGAGATTGTTCAGAATTTCGAATTATTTTCATTTGAGTTTCAGAGGGATTAGATCTGCAGTTGAATGCTTTATAAATTTTAGCGTAATGATTACAACTGACTTGCAAGTGAAGTAAGTAATTTTTTAGTAAAAAGACTCCAAAATTTATTCTCTTGTCTATAGTTTGGAAGTCTTGTAAGTTATAACTTATAAGTACAAAGGTTATTTACGATGGTTGGATGAAGATGACGAATAGTTATTTTTTGTGTGATGCTTGCTGCAAATAAAATATTGTGCATTTATCCTGCAAGTAACTTACCTCAAGATTTTGTTACATAAAAAATAATTTTTGTAAAATATCGTAAAAGCAAAATCCTGTCTAGAGTGCTAAGAATCAAAGAGGAACTGTACCAAAAGAAAGAAAGACGTAATTGTTCCTTGCAATTAAAGTTGTCGATAATTAATTTAAACTTTCCTTACTTGCTATTCATATCTTAACTCTAAACTCTTAATGATCCCAAGGATCTCTACCCAACTTAAAAATTATAACGACTTTCCCGCATCTATAATATTCTTGTTTATTTTTATGGAGTGTAATTTTGCAGCTATTCTGAACCTATAAATTGACTAAAGATAATCTTGAACTCAGTACTAAGCTGGTTTCCACCCGGTTTTGGTTTGCACTCGACTAGCATGGCAATGAGAAAATTCTCTACGATAGTTTCCAACTACTGTCCCTGACTCTTCTGTCTGTCTGTCTCTCTCTCTCTCACTCCATCACCTCATTTCGATCAATTTAATTCAGATTATCAAACGACTACCAAAGCATCACTCAAGTTAACTACTTTCTGTCTATGCATGAATGTGTAGTCATTTTTTGTACCTCATTATAATCGTCAGTCTGGATGAGTCAAGGAAGACTAGACCGGAGACCTCTCCTCCACTATGCTGGCTCTCTCCTTCTGGGCTAATTGTAATTGGGGAAAAAGTTGTGACTAGCAGTTCAGTGAAGTAGTAGTCCTTCTACTCCTGCGCTCATCCGTACATTACACGTCCACTTATCTCGGCTGCCTGTTTGCTTGCTCCACCAACATCTCAACATTCAACACGAGAACTTCTCATATAATAATTCCTTCCAGCGAATCCTTCCTTCTCTTCTTGTGCAGAAGAAGAAAGTCTTACGTTGAACTGATTTCCGTTCCCTGAGACCCTAACTTGTGAAGGTTAAATACTCCCAGGTTGGTCTCTCAGGTCTGGACGTTGGTTCAAGCCGCCACTCCACTTCGTTCAACTCGCATTGCACAAATGCTTTCTTCCCCCCGAGAAAGCAGCAAGAGAGGTGTGACTGTCTGGATTCTGACGTAAGTTAACCTCATGGATGTTGTAATTCGGTGCGTACAATCGACCCACAAGTCCCAATGGCTCCATGAAGAATCCCCGTTCCGGGTATTCTGCTTTATATATATAATATTAATATATAAGTTCCCCACACTTCCCAAGTGTTCCTTTTAATTCACTCTTATGATCTTAGGAATTAATTAATCCTTCAGATGTTAGCTTCGTGTAAATGCTTATATGAACAACTTTGCTTCACGATATATGGGCTCTACTTCTTCTATTTCAATATCAGACTATGTTGCTCTTGCTGGGTACTTCGGAGTGCTTAATTCTTACTCCCTGCAGTGAATTCTAATTCTAAGCAGGCGTATTTCCTCCACGAGCCCATATAAATCCAAATTAACGCGATAGAAATAAAGCAAGAGTAAATGGCCGAGTAGGAATGCTTAATTGCTCTAATACATCGTTTCGCGTGCAACATGTGACCACCAGACTTCCCGACTTGCATGCAGAAGTGGAGATTAACCAAAGTAGTTGAGCTTAGTTGTAACTTATTCGATAGTTATAAACGATTAATTACAAATATAAATTTTTCCGGTGACAACAGACGAATGAAGAATGAAGTGATGTGACCGCTGGTAGTAATTTAATCACAAAACTAGTAATTTTTCTTCGGAGTGAAAGAGATTGAGAGGGATTTAGTGCTCCAAGAATTTCGAGGTGGATGGCATCGGCCAACTCACTTTTGCTGCTTGTCACAGCTTTTATCGCTGCATTGGAACACCAAATGGGAACTAAAAATAATTTAGTGATGCTTGACAACCTGCCAGAGAATTCCGAGTGAAAGGTTCACTCTCAAAATTCTTCTTCACACACCACTTTACGTCTTTCCTGCCGAATTGCACTGCGACTGCAAGTTGTTGAGACAAGAGATGTTCAGTTTTACGAGGAAATAAAGTATAAATTATGGAAGAACTGTTTATTTCATTGAGATCAATGTGGACACTAATAAATGAGAATTTCCATTTTGCCATACAAGATGTTTGTATCATTATCATTACATTCCAATAATCTGAATAATTTATTTTGTAAGTGAAAATCAAAATACTCTTTAAATAAAATTACATAAACTTCCGAAATGCTTGTAAACATAGCGCAACGGGGGAATAATTCGCAATAGAATATTTATGTTAGATAGCAAACGTGAATGCGAACACGTATGAAATGAAGCTCGTTTTATTAAACAATAAACTGCTGATTATCGACCATACCAAAAAATTCAATTTTTGTACTTGTCAGAGTTTCGGAGAAGTTATAATTTCTTTTTCAAAAGAGTAAAGAGTTCCTCTCTAATAGGCAGGTAAAGAAGGGAGCACAGAGACATAAGTTTGAGTTTAACTTTCATCATTCATTATGTTGCAATCATTCACAGATGCCTTCAGCCAGTATTTCAACTTCAGCCTCGCCGAAGGGACAATAATAAAGGGGACCTCGAAACTTGTCCAGTGAAATAAAAATCCACCTCACTGGATTCTATGAGCCCTCGTTGCGACATCTCAAATGAATCGAATTGTGCTCTAATTTTTGAAGACTGATCAATGCAATGATTTTTAAGGTTATGATATTTTTAATCATAGAAAAACTTTCTTTTTTTGACGGACATTGGTCACTCACTACACTGCTGTGATTTCCCACGGTAAGACGAAGACATTCTAGATTCTAGAAGACCATAGAAGACTAGGGGAAAAGGATGATTTGCTGGGAGGTTGTCTCACACTCACTACTTCCCTACCTTAGCTGTTACTATACTCAATAATGCTAGATCGCAACTACAAACCACCTTCCGTACGAATACAATATTGTTTATTGAGTTCAACCGATCTGCTTCCCATGAAGCAGGTTTTTAGTTCAAGAAAAATTAATTTCTTTTTCCTACGCAGCTCAATGCAAAATGGAGACAGAAAAGATCATCACTTCGTCTTCGAGGGAGGAAACAAGGAAGTCCGTAGGGAGATGCGTTGCTGATGAAAGTCGTTCTTCGCTGACCAGGTGGAGATTGGCTGAGATATAAAAATCTTTTAAGTCCTGCAGCCTTTACCTATCAATTTATTTGGCTGAAGGGATGTTCTGTCTCTCCACTTCTTTTGTCGTGGCTGTTTGGAATCAACAATGACACTTCTAAAGAAGCACACTACAATTCAGAATGTAAGTCAGTCATAGATGAGAATTAACGAACACCAACAACAGAGAATACAGTCGTTGATTCCGTTTATTGTAATAAGCAGATTTAAAAAATAACATGTTAATCCGACCGTTTTAATTGTTGTTTGTTGCAGATGCTTCACACTCAACATGCTGGATTCGGATAGAAGATATTGATAGATCATCTGCGCTGAATTTATTTATAGGATTACTACAAAACAAAAGAACTAATTAAACTTTTGTCTTAAGTCTTAATCATCAATAAACAAAATCAATTAAAACTTGGATCTGCTATATTACAATGGAGCATATTGTTGGTACTAAAAGTGGAAAGGAAATGGAATATAGTATGCAATCAAAAGACTATAATGTAATGTTGTACACGTCATCATACACACGCCTGTCTCGAAAGAGAATTTATTGGAAAGTATGCAATGGCTCATCAGATTGGTTCATGGACAGTCTAGACTGAAACTGATAACTAATCTTATCAAAAAGGATATGAGACACCACCACTTTACACACCAAGGGCACTACGTTTCAAAACTTTTTTTTATAACTACTTCGTTCATTTACTTTTTAAACCACATTAACTTTCACCGTCTCACAGATTTAATGCTGAGAGATCAACTAAGGAATCCTGGTCACGTGGAAGTTTTTAAACGACGATGTATTAAATGCAAAATTAAATGAGCCCAGAATTCGATTCAAGAATATATTGAGTTTGGTCGAGCTACAAAATTAAATAAAAATTAAACCTTTCAAAACAGCTGGAAAATTGCAAATCGCAATAAACTTCTGTAGGACTATAAAGTAATTTCAGCAATTTAAGAAATTCAGTTCATGAAGAACATCGTTGATCAAGTAGATATTAATGGTATTTCAAGTAAGAAAGGATTGAGAATAGGAATACCAGTCGAAGAGTCTATGATAGTCTTTTTACTTCAGACGAGACAGTGAGGGTGAACAGAAAAGTAGACTCGTCTCGTTTTCGTAGACATCTTTAGAAGAGAAGGCATGTGCATTCAGTAGAGAAGAATTTTTGGTATATAAGTTTACAATCAAATGGTTTAAAAAAATATAGTTCAGTTATAACCCGCTCACAACACACACAGCATACAAATTGTACTTTTTACATGTAGAGACTCTGAAAATACGAATTACATAATCACTTTTCAATTACTTACAATAAATAAATACAGGTTTTAAGTCCAATGCATGTCCAGTACTATGAAACAAGGAGCTTTATGATGATTTTAAGGGCTTAGGATTTCACAATGTTTTCCTCGTTAAGTTCAAGCTGTTTTGGTTTATTCCGATTAGAACTCTACACAACATTCTCTCCTTTAAAATTTAACAACTGTTGAAACTTTCACTGCTAATTGTTTCTTCAACAAGTTTGAAACCTTAATTAAAACTCAACATTGGTTGGATGAGATTATAATTTTTTTTTAAATTTACTTTCTCATTGTCTTGATTTTATATTATTGAATTTATTTCATATTTTCACGATATTTCCAGACATAAAACCATTTCGATCTCATGAACTACATTTGATTAAGAATTAACTTGAGAACTCAAGCTTGAACGCGTTTCGAACGAAATATTTTGATTTTACATAAAATTTACAATTTAGTATAGATTCAACAGTCTTAGCCTTCAAAGAGGAAAGGTCATAGATCTACCTGTTAGAAATTATAATGTACAAACAAATTGAAAGGCCGCAGTAAGCGTCGATGTACAATGTCGATTTGTGAAAACTATTTATTGAATTGGTTCGTCTTATTATTTATTGGTACTGTGTTTGTTTGCTTTCAATCTCCAAACTTAATGTTAAAGAATTAAAGGTAAACTACACTGACTAAAATTATAGAATTATTACATTAAGTTGTAAGTGTTATTGGATAATAAATCTCGAGTGATTTAAATACTTAAATCAAATCACATTTAACTTCTCACTCTGAATAGTCTGAATATCGAAACTCGAAGTGATAGGTAACCAAAATCGAGTCTCCTACCTCCACAGGAGTTGTGTCAAGACAGATTCTTATTATATTCCTGTCCAGACAGAAATATGTGCATCTACAATAAAGTTTCATAACCGAACTCTTGCAACACAAGACACATTTTTCTTGTAAGCTTTTCATCAAAAGTTATGTAACGTGCTCTTCTCTTTTAAGTTCATCTATTCATGTCTCAACGATTGTGCAATTACATTCATCGTCCTGTCCTTTAACTGATAAATAAAGAATTGCTCAAGAAGAACAAGTATGCCTTTGCAACTTCCCTGTTGAGGGTCCTGAATAAATTTAATCCTTCTTCGTACACTACACATGCACAACCTGTCTCCATCGTCTATTGCTCATTAAGCAACAAACACTCCAACCATCAGTTTATATGCATCGACGAGATGTGTGGTTGCATGAAAGAAATTAAATTAATGAAGGGGGAAGTGGTCTCTTTGTTTTAAAACAGAACCCAACGACATGGGATGCTATTCCATGTTTCATAAACTGAAAGAGAGGAAGAATATCGATTGCGAAAGCTAGCAACCCTTCTCTGCAGGGATTCTAGATTTCCTCAGCCATGCCTTCGATTAATCCCTTCAACGACTTCGTCTGCCCGGAAAACCAGGAGTGATTTCTAAATACTTCCCAAAGGATTAAAGGATTCACATCAACCATCCAGCACAATGTCTTATGTACACACACACACACATGCATGAATATATAATAAGAAAACTATTAAAGGTGGTGAAAGCTGTAAGCATTTTGAAAGAAAGTGTTGCGTAATTTCTTTATTTAGAATCTTCCAGTGAGTTGTAAAACGACAAATTAATAAAGCTCATTGAATCTTATTAGAGTATGTTTAAAACTCCTCACATTCAGTAGGTAGCTCTCATTCTGTTCATATTTATAGACAGTCAATTTAACATCACCCAAAGAAGGAAACAGGCTAGCAATAATAATGGTTAAGCAATCATTAAAAGTTATTCCAAAAATGGGTCTAAGATCCGGCTATATAATGTGATGCTTCATATAAATTGCGATTGCTAATGAGTGTGAAGAGAGCAATAAATTGTTACCAGACTGGGATAGTCATCTCATTTCATAGACGTGGTCCTGATGACTTTAGAGATTATATTGGGCGATTTTACAAGTCTGGCTTTAGTCGTGTAGAGGGCTGCTTTACACAGGGTGACTTTTATCGTACATACTTACATAGTTAGTTACTATCTCAGACTTTTCTCAGACACAGACGAGTAAGAATTGCACAGAAAGATGGTTACACCATCGTAAAAAACTCCCCAGACATTGTGTACACGTCATGACTTCATATCAGACGTGAAAAAGTACAAAACCGATCATTTCTAACTATTCTAACTCTCCTGACTTGTGTGCGAGTCGTGATTTCTTATTCATTCCTCTCATCTCGTTTTCCTAGTCATTTTGACTCTGGCTGACTTTCTTCTCCCCCCTCCAACATCCAATCCAAGCTGTGCTTTATTATTACAAACTACAAAGTACCTCTTCGACTTACTCTCTGGCAATATGAATCACCACCACTCTTACGTTTCTGTTCCTGCAATTGTTGCCTCTGCTTTTATTCCATGTTTAATCATACTTGTTATAAAGTGTGAGCACCTTCCTTCCATTTGATAAATTTTAATTGCTAGATAAGACAGATGAAATCATTAAATAATCCCCTGTAGAATAATGTGTTCAGTATTGTGCGGTCAGATCATGTAGCTGTTGTATATAGTTGCTATCTGTATAATGTGTTGGCTTATGTTATCGAAAAGAAGACTAGTAACACCACATCCGACTCCGACAAAGTTAACACATCATGACTTTTCAATTTAAGCACCAGAAGTATGACGAAAGATTGATAGGTGATTTAAGAAGGTTCCACAAACATATTTTTTACATGCTCCGTCAGCTTCTCGCGATTGAAATCGAGCCATCAGACATCAGACATGAATTAAAAAGAGATGAGAGGAAGGTTGGTTGCGTATATAATTTTATTTTCAATTTCAATTTCAGACAAACATTATATTTATTGAATTGTGTTGTAAGCATTATTAGAGATGAACTTGTGAAGCACGAGAGCCAGAAATACTTTTATGCGCATACATACCTGTGCTGTACTAACTTCCATTAAATGATACTCGGCTGGGGTTGTGTCTTTGAAGTTGTCTTCTTGTTTGTGGGCTTGTTTCATCAGCTGCATCCACTACATTTTTAAGCCCAATTATGACCTCTGCCAAATAAAAGAAGCCGTGTGTATTTCTAAAGAGATGAGGAGGGATGACGATACACGAGATCATCAGTATGGGTACTTATTAGCATATATCGTAATATTAGTTATTTGTGTGTGTGTGTGTGTGTGTGGCTAAATAAAACGCATCCTCCTGGCATTACAGATATTGTGTCATCGTAGCTTGGATTGCACATAAAGTCCACTTTTCTTCGTCGTCTCGTTCCGGCTCCTGACTGACCAGAACTGAATAAAGGATCGACCATGCAATTCCAGTTATTTTGTAACCCTTCGGAGGATTAACAACGCTGCATCCAGGGCGCACATCTCTTTCTCTCTTTTGATCATCTTCACATATGAGCTCATACGTGAGTGGATTTGCATATGTGAGTGTGTGCACATACGATCTCCAATTTCACATACTCACACATCTTCGTTAAAAGTGCAAACTTCACCAATGACGCATTCAGTACCAGTTGATATCATCTCACTTTCACGACGCCCGGTTTTGGGGGAAACTGAGTGAAAGCAGAGATTCAGTGAGTCCAGAGTTGGGGTAAAAAAACCCTCTGTTGTCTGTGTGCTCATTTACACTGGTTAAATATTTTTTAAACAGATAATGTGAATAAACCTATCAGCAGTTATTGGAGATTCATATATCACCGAGTTCACACGTTGCGTTTTCATTCAAGCTAACTATTATTATACTAGAGTAACCCGTTTTAACCTTCTTATCATACAAACAGCAAACAACCCTTCATGTAATGTGATATTTATTTTGGCCATTCTGCACCCTTTCTTCGTGAAGAGTTTCAATTGGGAATGTATAAGAGCATCATCACAAACGATCATCTTCAATCAATTTGTCAAGAATGTGTTGTGTGGGGTTGTGTTTCTCTGTGATGGAAATGGAAACACGAAGTATTAAACAAGTGTTGTTTTGGTGAGAGTTGAATATTTGAGAGTGCGAGTCACTTTCAGAGAATTCAGACGTGTCTTTTTAGCTGAAATGTAAGGTTGACTCCTCTTCGTCTGACTGAAGATAAAAGACGGAGGACAGTGTAATGTAATCAATGCAATGTGATGAAGGATAAGTGCGTGTGACTCAAGTCACTCAAGTCTCGAATGTCAATGGAAATTCCCCAACTCAGCAATTAAATGTTACGAGTTGTTTTTGCATATAAACAATTCCAGGGTGATTTGAGCTTACGATTGTGCTTCTAATTTCATCAGAGTGGGCTAGAAAATATGAAGTTTGCCCTCTCGATGACATCTCAAAGGAGATAGGACTTAAAACTAATTATCTTTTTTTATATTGAATACAAATGACTGTCATTGAAGAATGAAAATGTTATTAGGTTTACGTGTTAGTGAAAAAAGCAAACGAGCACAAACATGAACGATAAAAGACATTTCAAGAAAAAAAACCTCCCATCACAATTGACAATGTTACAGCCTCAAACTCGGGTTTTTTTAGATTTGTTGTTAAATAATAAATTATATTTTATTGCATGTTCTAACTTTGCAAAAACTTTGTAATATTTGCTCCGAACTAGTTTACTTATTCTTAATAATTTGCTCTGCTAATAATAGTTTTCATTTTAAGCACAGAAATCCATTCTAATCATTCTAAACATTATTTTTGTTCCTTTGGATAGATTTTTAATGGAAGCTTTCGACTTCCTCCTCCAATACGACACGCTTCCTTACAATCGATCCATTCTAAAATCACCCAATGCGTTTGTTTCTCGGGAATATAGACTTATATGCATATAGACTTTCGATTTAGCTAGTGTAAAAGGGTGAGCTTATGTGTGTGTATATATTTGCATTAAACGAATATATCAGACTGGGTACAACTGTGCAAGCTGTGTGTAGTACTTAAACAAAAGGGATGATTGAAATGAAAACAACTATGGCTGAATTTGAATAAAACACTGAACAGAAACCATTTTGAATAGCTACCCGAATCTGGGCATTTCCGACGGAGTTTATGCACGCAAGTCTATACTCATGTGTCCTCTGCGAAATATACGAAGACTCGGCCTTCTTTATCCTGAGATTATTAACAATCCTCAAGAAATCACTTGTTTTGAAATTACTTTCAAATATTAGTAGAAATTGCTTATTTTATTTGTACGTGGAAAGAAATGCATTACCAAGATGCTTTTATCAGTAGGAAGTCTATATAGTAGTTGATTATCGTGTCACAAAGCAATGCCTTATTTTGGCGTAATTAACAGTAATGTTGCAAAGATGATATATATTTCATGTTCTGTAGGTACTTAGGCAAATTACGAAGATATTGCGTACAATACAAATAATGTTTCATTCAATAAAGTAACTAAAGATTAGAGTAGATGATGAACAGAATAAAATATTTCGTAAATAATTATGCAAAGATTGACATAGATGAGAAAGTAATATCTTTTCACTAGCAATAGCCGATTTGTATATAAGTACTATTAATTAGTGGTGTACTTTTATAACAAGCGTCTAAACAGCGTTGAATTGAGAAGTTACTTCTCTGAGCAGAGGTACTTTTCAAAATAATCACCTTAGGCTTTTAGAAAATAAAAAGGTCTATTAAGCAAGTAATTCAATTAAAAAAATGCATGCATCGTATTTAGGATCATTATAAAAAGAGACGATTGTTTTCCACCTACATGTATTAAAAGCATAGTATGGTGAACAAATGATAGTGTATATTATTTGAATTATCAGTATATTTAAATTGCGTAAAACAGGGAATATATTAGACTGAAGGGATGAGGGATTTGGGAAGGAGGCAAAGGTGAAAAGTGTTTATTTGCTCGTCCTCCGAAAGTAACTGGTTTATTCTTCAAGGGGTTGCAACTAAAGGGTCTATCTCCGACAAGTCACAGACTTGTTTGCAACTCCCAACAAAAAAGGGACTGCCAAGCTCCTCCTTAGACCCGTTTTGAACTCATTATTTGTGTTTAGAAAGTTTTTACTGGTTGTGGCTGAAAAGCAGATGATAAAATTTTCAAATTATTACACCTCGTCTAGGGATGTGCCAAATTGAAGGAACACCGATTTCTTTAACTATAACTTTATTATTAGTATTTAGCCCAGAAGAATCGAAGTCAAGTTATGCCACGAAACGAGTCTTCAGTAAATTGTTATCAATTTTATCTGAGAATTGACATTGCAGAAAACAACTATTGATCAATCTCGTGTGTCATCAATTCATCATAATACATTGATTGTTTTTTTAAATCAACAATATAAATGCTTTGCAAGCATTTTACCTCTATTTTTGCATCCATAAATATACGAAGTAAATAAATTAAAATCCACAATTCCTATTCCGATTATTCAATGCACTAGCAGCTAGTCAATTCAATAAATACTTTTAGACATCCGGGCGAATGTATAAACAATAATAACCTATGGGCCACTCTTTCAACCCAGATTACTTTCGACCCTTCAGTGGTACTCAAACAAATATATTTTTATGTGTAAGCTAGCCAACAAAATTATTATTATTTATTATTTTATTGTGTATTTACTGTGTGCTCTGTAGTGATAACTTATGATTCAAAGCAATTATTACGCTTCGATGTTCGATTGTCACTGGCAAACCAGATTATCGCAAACTAATTTCGCATTTTTGACAGCTGATATCGCATGTCGTTTTGTAATAATTCCGTTTTATATATTGTTTATTTTGAAAATTCTGTGTCCCTATTTAATTCTACGATTCCGAAGTATTTTGATGAGGTCAAAGGTAGGTTTGAGTGGATCAAGAAACTTGTAAGTTTTAGTGCTTTTAAGGATTTTGTTATTGCACCTCTCATTTACTAAACAATCAAGGCTACTGATTTCACGTTGCAAAACAATAGTCGCAAGATCTAATCCTGATGTCATGTTAATGAAAACTCACGTGAAGATTAGTTTGTAATGTTGTGACAGTGCGTTTTAAAAGTTTGCAGTAAAAAAGAGTCATTTAGGAATCGCTTCGGATTGTCTTTTTCATTTATTCAAAAGAATTAGGGAGCCTCCAGTTGACTCTAGTTTAAACTATTAATATTTTGAGTTTTAAGGAATTTAAATTAAACTGTCACCTAATCGTAAGGAAAATTAATTTACAATTGTTGAGTCTAAATTCGCACATTTGAATGAACCAGCTGCGTAAGCTTTAAACGGTACCTAGTTGTTCGCCGAATATAATCAAAACTGGACGTTAAATCTCTGAGTGTAAGTCATCCTTCATAAACCTTCACAATTAAGGTTATTCATTATGAATTATATATTAACTTACACAGTAAATAACGAGTTAACATACACAAATAGGATGTAATTTCAACTTAGATCTTATCCACAGTATTAAATTATATTTTCTCCAACCGTGAAAAGTATTAACTTCGGATAAGCCAGCATAAGCTAAAGCAAGTCAGCATTGTTTTAATTTTATATGAATAATAACAATAATATTTATTTATCTACAGGTTCACCGGCTTAAGGTTGATTACGTATCTAACTGAGTTTATACAGAGCTTTGAATATCCATTACAGCTGTAGAGATTGTCAGCTCTTCCAAAGTTGCGTAATCGGTACAAGCGGCGATGTAGCCAATTCTTTAGAGGAGTTATAGGCTAATCGTTAGCAGTTCAGAACATCCAGGGGGTTAATGGGATGATGTTAAGCACTTGCCAATTGGGACTTACTTCTACTTGCATAAGCTCTTTTTTGTATTCTTCTGTCTTTGATATGCAATCGGATTGGCTTAGACAGAAATGAAGGTAGCTAAAATATTAATAACTTTGGACTGCATTAATAATATTAATAGCTAAATCGAACTTTTTAAATCTAGTGTCAAATATCGCCTTGCTAATCTTTGGAACAAGTTACCTCCTAGTTTACTGTTGTCTGGTATAAACAAATTTAATTTACAACAATATATTCTAAGTCTTCGGATTGAAGAAGCAGCATAATAATTTTTGTTCAATCAGTCTGACAATAAAACAGTTATTATTATTAAATGTTTGCTGCAATTAGTAAATTGAAAAAGAGCTGGGGCTTAGATACGCTGTAATTTACCTGAAACAAGGATACCGTTAGAAGGAATACAAATAAACAAAACACTTCTGATTGATACGATTATAGAGAGAAATATCACCCGGATTTAAAAATTGTAGTTTCTTTTATAGTTTTATCATAAATTCATAACTCTAGAGAAGGTTTTAATTTAGGAGTAATATTTTATGACGTTAAGGCAATCCAGGTGTATTATCATTTATAGGCAAAAATCTCAGAAGGACTACGATAGAAGACTGAATTTCTTTAGATCCGAATTAAACCCCGAAATTCCTTTTCATTATTTTCAGCTTTGCGAATTTGAACTTTAAGCTGAAGTTGGAAAGATTTGATAATGTGACTGCAGTGATACCTCAAATTCCGCATGCTGCAAAGCTGTCTGACAGGTGAATTCCACATGGTAAAACGGTCTGGTTCGGAAGGAAGCTGAAAAACTTTAACAGACAACAGACTCATTCATTCTACGTATTATTGATGATGAATTGTTCATAAATAGTTGACTTACTATGCATGATTTACCAAAAATGGACCATAATTTAACATGACACACTAGAATAGCAGTAATGAGTCAAATTCCATTTGAAAAATAAATATTACAAGACACATGTCGCGATCTTTGAAAGAAAATCTTATTAATTATCGCTTTTATCACAACACATTTCGTATGCACAAATGATTTAAAGTAAGTTAGTAATTACACCGATTAGGTTTCTCCGATTCTATTTCCTGCAAATTTCTGGTTAGATACAAACATAAACGAATGTAGATGAAAGTCGAGCAACACAAAAGGCATCTGTAGTCCTAACTGGCGAGTTGATGGTTTTTTTTAACAAAGAAAATTATTATTTTTAGTTATTTGTAAATATAGTTCTATATAGCACAACGTTTATAATATGATGGGTGCAGTGTACGATGAAGATGATCTCTCATTCAAGACAATCAGTTCCAGTTCCAACGGAATTCGAGTACTTCATCTCCAAGCTTCCGTATTAATTTCGTATCTGGACCGTACATAAAATTACAATCAGTGGTAAACTGTCGAGTTAAAAACCTTATTCAAATAATAAACTTACATACAGCGATAATGATATTAGCCACTCGCTGAATTCCAAATGTAGCAAATCTTTATATCTTCGCACGGAGCTTTTGAATTGGGTTATCCTGTGTCAACTATTAAACAAAAATATATGTACGTGTTTCATTTTAGACAAATCTATTAATCACACGCATATGGTAATTTACCCGACCAGCAGCAATGTCAGTTCTTAATGCTTGTGATGTGTTTAAAATCATTCTGTACTCCTGTGTTCAAAACCACCAAATCTTCGAGTTGAAAGTTTGATAGCATCTCAAAGGAGAGTCCCACTTCATCGTCAGAATTCAGAGTATCACCACATCTAAACACTGCAAAAAAATTGTGATATTAGTATTTAATGTATACAATACAATAAAGATCTTGCCCAGGAATTGTTCACATTAAATACTTTGATTTATTAACTTCTCCATACCCTCTGCTTAAAATCGGATAATCGGATTGTACGCCCAAGCTCAATTGTTCTCTGAAATTCATAGAAAATAGTTAACTTGCTTTGGGAGTTCAATTGGTATAATTTTCAACATTCGTTCAACGAAGAAGCCAAGTTTCTCACCAACTTATCCGGAAACATATATATGCATCTCTTGTTTATTTCCAGTGCTATTTCCTCTTTATTCCAGAATGATGGTTGGGATTGGAATACGACCATGATGACTCTAGAAAACGTGTTGTCTGCAACAGTGTTCGCTGAACAGTGAAGCTCTTAATTACGGTAATTAATCAACAATAATAGTATTTTGTGTTAGTGTACTAACAATCAAGTGTGAATTTCTTTGGCAGCTCTTCGCGGCTTCTGTGGGAGAGTTGCAGTTCAATTGCTGGGGCACTCGGTGACAGCCGATGACGTACCACACGAATCTGAACCAAAAGTCTTTGGTTTATTAGTTAAATTATTATGTTTTTTAAGTTCCTGTGTCTTGCATATTGAATTTAATGCGTAAATATACTTCAATATACGTCATATTGAATTTAATGCGTCAATATACTTCAATATACGTCATATTGAATTTAATTTTTTATTTATTTTGTCCACGCGTTTTGTGTATCCGGGCATCTTCTCTCATAGAATAATAAATAACTTTTCTATCTTGAGATTATGCTCCAGTCAAAATAATTAACTAGCAATTTAAGACGGTTTGGTGAGTTACAGTTACAAGAAGATGGAAATGTAGAAATTAAAATAAAGCGGAGGACGAATTACAGATTACAGACATTCAAATTCAAGATGTCCCATGAAGTCATGACCTATATGGAAAGTAATGAGGAGTTGTGGAAAGGTTAAGGCAGACTACGACTAGACAATCAAATAAAAGTAATCAATTAATTTAATATTCTGCGAAAGCTTTCAGTAGAAATCGGCACAATCTGCAAAGAGTCATGTGTCGGAAAAAGAAAAGCCACAGAACGCGAGCTAATTGAGGGTAAAGCATGAGCATGAAGCAGAGATGTAGGCAAATTAAAAGAAATAACAGAGAGAGGAATAAATGTGATACGCACAATCTACCACTTCCTGTGAGGAGATGACTCTTGTAGTAGTAAGAACAATAGTGTAAGATGATGTGTGCAAGGAAGATCAAAGTAAGAGGCGCTAGACAAGCTACAAGTTGAGCGTCGAACACATTTTATGCAAATTTATGTATTGCCAAAAGTTTACTTACAGTTTGTTAACGAATGAGAAATGCAAAGATAAAGTAGCAATTTTGTGATAATGATATTAACAATTGGTAAAGTGTTCTTACTCATCGTTCTTCTTAACGATTGCGAAGGTCGTTTAGAAAGCCCACAAAACGAGGGAGGAAATGAGTTGAAGTGAAATTTTCTAGGTTATTGTCGATTTTAGTAATCATGAGATTTGAGTTCACTCAAGACATGTGCTAGCTTTTCTAATCGCACGTCTAATGGAGTATTACACACAGACCACGACGAAAGAGATATTGCATCGGTCGTGTGTGCAAAGTCAGCAAGATTATCTTTTATCTTAAAAGGAAGTTCATGAGTGAGTTAGTAATGAAAAAATTCATTACAAGTACAGCAAGTACTCATCACTCTGTATACTCTGTAACTCTGTACATACGAGTTACTATCGTCGTCATTATTGGCCCCCATCTTTTTATTAACAAATCGCTCTATTAAAATTATTCTGATATCCCACACGACTTACCGTAGCAGCAGTAGCTGTGTGTTTGACATTCTCACACGCAGTGTAATTAACTATGACAGTTCTCCATTTTAGTTTTTATTGCTTCTTTTCAAAGTTGTTTAAGGGTTGAGATTCTTGAGATTTACTTGCTTCATTCTTTGAGACATATTTACCTATTTTATCTCAAGTCGTCAAGTCACTCAAATGACATGTGTAAAATAACTCCTTCTCTTGTCAACCCCTAAACACCACAAGATAAAGGATATTATGCGCTTCCTTGAGAGAAATATTTCAAAGATAAACACAGCTTATGACTGTGTGACAGCCTAGCTACATTGTATTCGAACTAAAAACTCTCATAAGGCTAAAAAAATATCCTCCTTAATCGTGGTGGCATTAGCAAGTGCGTAATCTTGTATGAAACTGAGATTCACAGGATGTGTACATGCGTTTTGCAAGAAAAAGTGACATTAAACTTTTCCTTCGTTTTCAACCTGAATGTGGATAAGATAGTGTTACACATAAAAGGAGGTTGTTCTTTAGTATTGAGTCTTATAGATCTTAAAAGTGTGTGGCTTAATACCGACTCGTGAATGTCATAATATGCTGATTAAGTGCAGTGCTGATTTTAATCTAAGACTTATAATCTGACATTGCTTCATGTGAAATTAAGTAAACTGGGTAGTAATCTCCTTCATGGGTTGCGATTTACTTTTATGACATGCAGTTCTTTCATACTGCGTGATGCTCTTCTTTTCTTCTCTGTATTTATTCTTACTCTAAACCCGGATCGACTAGTTTTTTTACCTTTATCTTTGTGATTAATGTTGAATAATAAATTCAAGCTCTTTGAAATCATCACAAGTAATCAGGGAAAAACCAGGACCATGTAATGAATTATTTGCATTATTTTTACATTCGTAAACTTTTGAAGTATACTAATTGGATTCTTCGCAATCAATTTCACCACATCGAACAAGATACATACCGTGAAACAGGATTTAAATGGATTTCAAGAAATATATGAAAAGTTGGTAAACAGAGGGCTTACTTAGGAAATTGGTGTCAAGAATATCAAGAATAGGAAATGTGGGTTGACTTTTTTGTTCCATCGGGTTTTAAGGCGGTCTTAAAAAAATTAAGATTCACTATTCCCACTTCCACTTTAAGATAAAAGATTTTACTTTTTAGTAGAGAATGAATACGGAACAAGAAAGTAGATCTAGTTTTTCGTTCCTTCTAGAAAAGTAAAAATAAACAAGTACTCAGATTATATTTCAGTAAGAACATGTTGCGGTACTATTTTGTAAATATACGTAGGTGCTTATAGATTTTTTTCCATGCAAAATCCACTCACGATGCAGTCATCCTGCCAGCCTAAGGTCGAATTCTACTTTTCACTAGAGTCATTTCTAATGTTGAGAAAGGTACAAACTGCCTTGTCCGTATACTCGCGTGAATGAAGTTTGAACCTTGCAAAGCAAATAATTTATTTTGGATCTTGTTTAACACTTTTTACTACATTGCAAACCTAACAACACCATTCTAAAGACATGTTTTATGCTAAATTAATTTTTTCGTCTACTTTTAAGTTACACTTATTCAATTGTCCCTTCTTCAAACTACTCCACTTTGTAATTCCAAGTACCTCAGCTAGTATCTACTAGCACAAGCACTAGTAATTAATTGTGTTTGTATGAAATTCATAACAAAGTCTTCTAGTCAGTCGTAATCTATCATTACTCAACAAAATTTGGAGATGAAACTACTAATAATTGATGCAACTGGTTACTTATATTAAAGCCATAAGGGCATGGACATTAAGTGCCGCCCATTAAACGCATATTAATATTGTTTTGGCAGTGCTCTTCATTCACAAACATCCGCCTAAATTGTCATTTAATGGTAACACATATGGTATAATATTGATCTTGTTGATTTGATGACGAAATATTTTCTCGTTGAAACTGTCAATGTGGGCCACCGATTGAGTCAGAACAAGCGAATTCAATCCGGTTTGACTCAGAACTTCAATACTGACCTACACCGTAGTGCACGATATATATGTACATCTCAGTATTTACAATTTAACATACCAGTACCTGTTCCACAAGATGTGCCGGTTATTTTTGTTTTTAATTGTTAGCGTCAAACTAAATTCAGTTTTGTCTCAAGGTTATGTGAACTTTGTGCTGAAGGATGAAGGACCATGAATCATTCTTAACTCAATTGCAGAAGCTACTTATCCTAGTAAATAATTGAGGGCAGTTTTTCAGGATTTTTTTTGAAAACTAGAGAATTGATTGTGTAAGCCACACCTTGACCAATGAACTTTGGTGAACCAATTAAACAAAGGAATACCAAAACCATAAACAATTCAAACTTTTAGACTCCAACAGTTTTAATATCGGGGCATTTTCTCACATACTATTTAGACGACACACGACCTGCATTAGCAATCTCTTGAACTGCGTTTTCTAATCAACATCTTGCTACTACGACTGCTTAATTGAGAAGCAATATTGCTCGGGGTTCCGTGAAAAAAATTAGAATTCAAGAGGGACGACCGGATTCATCTACGTCAAGCGAAGATACACACTGACACCCTCAGCCTCAGCCTCATACTAATTGACAAAAAAAGATATTCACTGTCATAATGTCAGAATGATTGAATGACTTACCAACCTCTGCAAATGATGAACACACTTTTTTAAAGTATTCCCCTTAATTCTTAAATGTATGAATGTGAGTTACACTCTATTTTGTGTTACATGCAACGCCCATGGCTGAGCCTGAGCTGCGGACTTATGCAAATTATCCTCGGGAAATTTATGTTTTAATTTAACAAGCAGCGTTAATTCTTACTTCAGTTATTTTAACTTGATTTTATTGTATGCATTATTTAAGTGACAGATTTTGAAGCGCACTGACAACACACGGAAAGTTACAACTTAGCAGTACATAAAGTTGTTTCACAGCATTATTGTTGTGTCTTTTAGACACGGACTTGTCCCTCATTCCTAAATGACACGCAGTAGTAGCCGTAGATTGAAGTGACAATCTTTGAATAAGAATTACCTTCTTGAACACAGTAAGAGACTATATTATAATATGCAATATGTAGCCAACACAATTACACTAATTTCTTGAAGCTCAGGTTTTGGGTCTTGGTGCCAATAATTGTTGCTCTTCGGCTGCTTAAGGCCATCAGCCAAGGAAAGGAGTTGGGGGAAGAAAAACTGCAAGTTGATATTCTTGATAGTTGATCCAGGACTTCTGACCGCAGTGACTGAAATGTAACCCTTAAAGAGTGACCTCAATTTTGATTGATTTCGTCGGATAGGCGACTGAAGATTCACCTTCGTGTTAAAATGAATATGATATTCTTATTAGTTTAAGACATGGTCTAATCACGCTAATTACAAATTTACAATACATTTACTAAATGATTTGGTAGGTGATTAAGGATGATGATGTCCAACCGGATTTGGATCAGTGTAAAGACACGGGTTACCATATCTCGGCCAGTCACCGGACCACATAAAATTCATGTTTAATACTCCCTAATAACTAATTACGTTAAATTAAATCTCTTTACGGGTTATCAATATTTCTTCTAGGATTCTGCCTGCTCAGTTTGTTACAAAGTGTACCACTGCGCACTGACCAAGCTTTGATAGAATTATGATAAAATCTTGTATTTGTATTATTTAAATGTTCAAGCACTTTCGCAAGAACGGTAATCATGACTTATCAAATATCAACAAAGTTTAGAAGGGCGAATAATTTTCCCTATTTACTTTGCAGGTGATAATATTCTTTTCTTTTCACTTGCAGCGAGCAAATTAAAAGATTAGTTTCTCTCTATATGGTAGCACGATATTCCGGTCCCACGAATTTTTCAGCAATCAAAGAAATGAAAGCGATGAAGCGATCTAACATCCTATCATAACATTCATAATATCAAAGAAGCTAGCATTTTAACGGATCCTAGCGTGAATTAATGCTTGGGAATCTCGAATGCCTACTAATCGACAATCGTGTTGTTACTATTACAATGCAACTATACAACCTACACAACTGTTACGAGTACAGGTAATTACGAAACGCAAAGCTGAATGCGGATTCAAGAGCAAACAGACGAACCATTCTTCGAAAATATCAACAGTGGGATACCTTTGACCCACAGAGACCTAAACCTTGTTTTACTTTGGGATAGCTTGAAATATATGCGGTGTTATTGTAATTGTAATATTATATGCAAGATCGAAATAAAGTAACTGCCGAAGAATCAGGATTTGCAGCATGACTAGTCCATTTGATTTCTAAAATATTTATACACAAGGATGCAATAAAAATCGTAGAGAAGCAAAGTTTTAAAAAATCTAACAGTTCACATAAAAAACTTGATCAACTCAATAAAACTGGGTTCAGTTTGTAATACTCTAAATATTTGTTGCCCATTCCTAGCTAGTGGAAATTCAACTAGAAGGCTGATTACATCAATTGCTCTGTGATGTCTGATCTGATATACATTGTTATTTTCATGTTTGCTTGAATTTAGTTAACTGTGTCCATTAATGTGATTATTTTTATTAAGTGATCCTGTCCTTTTGCCTGTCACTGATGATGACTGATATTCTGATATGTAACATTCCATCCCATTAAATACTACGAATACAGATTCTGATGTAAAACGAGTGTCATTATTATTCCTGTATCAACGACCTATTGACCAACAGAAACTTGTAAGATTTGACAGACACTCAATATCATAAATTCATAAACTATGCTTTAAGCCGTTTAAGCAATCAAAATTAAATAACGTGGGGGAAAGAGATTAAGAGATGAATCCGGCTTTCTTTAGTCTTTAGTCCTACATTTAAACTGCAATAGACGACTTTCGAATCGGATATTTTTCATGCACACATACACGCGTCTAGATTTGTAGATGATGATGACCATTTGGACTTTTATCATTTTTACTTAAAAGACTCTACCCAATTACTCGTTCTTGTGATATGTGAGGCTTATCTCGATCGTCTATAGTGTATTGTCAAGTGTAAGTGTACGTGTGTGTGTGTATACGCTGACTGCAAAGAGGTGTACCTGTTGCCTGTTGCCTCTATACAAAGTACAAACAGGAGCAAACTATGAAGTATGAGTTACGCTAGGAATTGCACTCTTCAGTGTTGTGTACTTCTTCATGTGAATCTTCTTCATGCAATTCATCCTCTCGTGTATCTTGTTCACTCCTTTTGAGAAATCGCAAAAAGAACACTCTGACAGGTTTCTACCTTTTCCCCAGTTGCATTTCAGAGGATCGACGAGTCAACTAAACTACTCATTGTCAAAGTCATTGATTGTGTGCCTTACAGTTTTTTTTGTGTGTATCAATAAGTTCTTCGGTTACTATAATTACAGATGTCTCATTTCTAGATGGACACACACTTTGATTGAAATGATCCTCTCTACATGCGAAGTATTTTCTTGGTGAATGTTGAACTTCATTTCACACGTCAGTTGCCTTACCCAGAAGAACGACACGATTGTCTAAAATAAGAGATGGATTCCTGTGTGCGCAGCAGGAGAACTCTCAGAGATTATCAATTAGTGCCAAAACTCAACAGAGAAATATTTATTTTCTCCATAAGTTTGCTATCACTAGTGTCAGTAAGTTTTTCTCAAGTGCAGCAAGCAGGAGAGCTTCCTTCTGCTAGGATTTCCTTATTTAATTTCGAAACAGGACCCGTCAGAACAATTACAGAGAAAGTGAATCAAGAAGTTGTGTTAACAGTGCCGACGAGACATCAAGAAGCTTATTACTTCGAGTGCAATGCATCTTATCCAGTCGAGTGGAATTACATTGGCGAAGGGGTAATACGCGACTTTTCATTGTCATTTGGGAATTTAACTTTACTCGTCTGACATCAATTTCCATGTTACACAGAATCCCACTGCAGTAGCAGACGTTGGAAGGTATTTCAGGGATTTCTACGATGTGAATTCCTACACGTACCAAAGTATTCTGTATATTAATCTGTTGGATGAGCTCCAGTCAGGAAGGTATGTGTGTCGTGGATCTAATCCAGAACAAGAGAAGAGTCAAATTCACTATGACTTGTTTGTCCCAGGTGAGACGTTAAAAAAGTCCCCCTAAAATCTAATTAGCCTACTTCACGAAATGAATGAAGGGAGTAAATTTACAACCACCATGAAATTTTACAGGTAACCGAAGTAAAATTTTCTTGTCTACATCTGAGAAAGAAATCTTTGCGTCGGAAGTAAAACCTTTGGTTACCCTTCCATGCAGTATTACTGATCCCCTTCAAACCATCAACCTGTACAAAGGAAATAATTGGGTAAAGTAGGAATTAACCTTATTTTCCCTTTTAAGAGTTAAACTAACAAGTAGTCATTAACTTTAATTTACAGGGTACATTCCAACCGATCCAAGTCAACCACTCAATTCAATTTAGACCCCGCAAAGGCTTCATTCTTAAGCTTAACGAATTATCAGATCCCTTTGGAACTTACATGTGCACAACTCAGGACAATAAAATCCGAAGGACAGTTCATCTAATTCCCGAACGACTGAAGAGCAAACACGATATCCTGAATAGCAACCACTTACAAGGAAAAGTTCCTGTTGACATCTCATACGACTTTGAGTACAACCGGATCTTGTGTTGTACTGGTGGAAGTCCCTACATTCCAAAGTTGCAATGGGCTGGCTGTGGTTCCGTGTTAGACTGTAAAATCAAAAGTGTGTGTTTTGAGGAGGACAGATGTGAACCTCGGTTAGGTGACAGTGGATCTGTGACACATTGGTTGGATCCTGGACCTCTTCCCAGAGGATGTGCAGGGTGGAAACTCAAGAATGAACCCAATGGAGACTACGGAATCTTCAAGTGTTCTACTCCAGGAGTTTCTCAATACCAACCGTACTTGTTGAACCGAGGAAATATATGTGAGTTGATTAAAGCCATATAGCCAACAGTCTCATTGCCAGTCACGGAGGTTGGAATACATTTTTCATATTTCTTTCTAGTTTTGGAATTCGAAAAGGCACCGGCTTCCGAGACAATTCTGAGCTTAACTAAAACAACCGAAGAGCCAGTGATGGTTGGAAGTGAAGTGGAGTACCACTGCAACAGCACGAGGTTTTATTTCGCGTATGGAATTCGATGGGCTTTCCAACGTGGAAATGGAGATATCGAATTTATTGACGACTGTAAATTAACAATCAATTAAATTGCAGTTCAAAATGTATGAATGATTTCTACAAAACAAAACACTTTTGTTTTTGAAAACAGCAACTGTGATTGGAGACAAACACCCGTCTACAGCGCACAGGAGACAAACAACGTTCAAAATCCCTCATGATGATATCAAGGGAATCATCTGTTTTGTTCCCATTGCAAATTCCCCAACGGAATGGAGGACAGTGTCACTTCCAATCGCTGTGAAAGGTTTGAATAAATCTCATTGCCGGAAATCACTAATGGTTGATGGAACTTGTAACCTCATGAATGCTTTGATTTAGGTAATCCTCAACAATTGTCCCAGATTAATCACGGAAACCAACTGCACCAGTACAACCCATACACATTCAACCAGCAAATCGACTACATCAATAACAACCAATTAGGCCCAAGTCCCACTCCGATGCCTGCAGAAGATCCCTACAGCACCAACCGACCTCAGGACTACTTCGCCTATCAAACTCAAGACAACAGTGTTCCTAAAATAGACATTTCTGAAATAGTTCAGCCTGAAATCGTGTTCAAACCCAGTCTGCCTGTACTCCCAACCTTCCAACCTCATCCTTTGTTAGCAACCTCACAATCTCCACAAACTCCAGCACCCCTCCCAACGTACCAACCCCATCCACTTCTCTCAGGACTTGAGCAGTCCACCCCACACCCCCTCCCAACTTACCAGCCGCACCCCCTTCTGGCTGGAATGCAGAAGTCGAGTCCCCATCCTAAACTGCCTACCTACCAACCTCATCCACTCTTAGCTCACGCGGAACGCTCTAAGCAACAACTTGGAAGCAGCGCTTTGTACGACGCCCATGCAGCTCTCTTCTCCAAAATCCGTTCATCTCCCAGTCTACTTGGCCACAATCTGAGGAACACGAGTTTCCAACAATACCTAAGGGAAAAAGAAACCCAACACAATCCCCTAGTTCACTACGACTTCAGAGACTTGTACGATCCTCACGGAACTCTGCATAATAATCAGGTAGCCCACGAACTTTCCTCGTCTTCACTCATCCTCAAAACAAGTCCAGCTCCTCACCGCATCACTTTCAATCAAGACAACTCTTTCAACGAGAGAAACTACGATACAAGTTACTTGAACTCGTACAACAGCCCAAGAGTTCCTCCACCAGTTACAAAAGTCAGGCCTTTCTTCGGTAGCTACGAATCACAGGACGCAGGAAATGGAAATCCCAGAGATTCGTTGGACCTCCTCAGTAATGCACCCCTTCTAGAGAACTTCCACCTACGAGACATTCCTTCACCCGACCCACAGCCAAGAATCCACTGTGATTCCCAAGGAAAGCGATGCAGCCTTCGAATTCAGCCTAAGTTATCGCCAGCTCAAACAATTCAAAGTCCAGCTGTTCCGGAAGTCATCTTGGGATCCAGACAACGAGAGAACCCCAATGAGTATCACCACCCAAGTGGAGGATCTTCTTCTGTAGAGACTGCAAACGGAGGCAGCAGCAGCAGTCCCTCCCAAAACCGTCACAGACCTCACCACCATCAACAGCCCAGTGGATACGCCACATTATCAGCAGCAGACTACTACACGGAATCTTTAAGAGCTTGGGAAAGACGGAAGCACCGTAAAAACAAAAATCAGGTCACTTCAACTCCGAGAAGTACAACAACCACGTCAACACAAAACCCGTACGTTTACGAAGACAACTCCCGTCAGCATCGGTTCCCATCTTCCCAAGAAGCAGAATATTCCTACGAAGGCGATTCCGACAGTTCAGGTTCCTCTCCAAGAATAACTCACAAGAACTCAGACCTCGGCAGTGGAGCTAGCAACATTCCTCATGCCTCCAGACTCACCAGCCACCACCAAACCCACCGACAACAACAATACAGCAACAACAATAGACAACAACCTAGCAAACCTAATTTCCCCCCACTGGCTGAAATAACTGAGGATGATTCGTATTACTACCAAAGATACGCTCCTCTGGAAGCTCAGCAGTCTTCCGGTTCGAAGGAACTGCCAGGAGTCCAGTTTCACATAAATCTTCCTCTGGAATCTCCAGCTGTGGTTCCGGGTGGAAGAAAAATGTCGTCGAGGAACAAAGCGAAGGCTTCTCATCATTCAATGCAACAGAGGAGAGACAAATACGAAGCGGAGGTGGAAGACGATGAAGATGAGTCAGGAGGAGGAAGTCGCAGAGGTTACCTTTATGGAAACGAAGATGCTCCTCTCATTGAACTAGGCTAGGAGCTTACGCGCTAATTAGTAGGCTAAGTGGCACTTACAGTAATACCTATTTAATGTAAATTATCATACTTTATTATTTTTATGTTTAAGGCTGGGTCAATAAAGTTTGTTTTTATGTGGATTCACGAAGAGAACAGCGTTGGGGTGTGGCAATGTGCAATTTTAAGATGTCGTTGGGTTGGTTGTGTGAATATTTTGTGTTGGTAACTTGAATATTTATTGGGGATTGCATTTTCTGGTGCATCGATCTCTGGGCATTTTGTATTGTTGGCTGTAAGGAAGCAGTTTGCAGAACCAGTTTGGGGGTTTTTGCATTTTTTCTGGGGATTTCTCCGAATTCTGAAGTAGGTTCGATTCTGCGAAAAGCAGACCAGGACCCAGGACGTCTTCTAAATGCGGATT